>OX465292.1:29993118-30066151 GCA_949987695.1 Merzomyia westermanni
CTGTTACTTTTTCTTGTTCCCAAATTTTCGCATAGACATCAGAACGGCTCGTGTAATTGAAAATTTGTTCTGCATTGCTTCAGAAGAATAGGTTGAAAATGCCTTGAAGCTCGATAGAGAATGTTAAAGTTAACTTCGTTCAGAAGGAATGGGCTGGAAATTGATCTATTCAAGAGTTTAGACATAAACATTACAGAAAGCATTTCCCTACGACTTGCCAAGAATGGGGATTTATAAGTGTCACACGATTAGTATAAGGTGGAAGGCTATGCAATGAGTCCCATTGAAGATTTCTCAAGACAAAAAGTAAGAAATATTTTTGTATCGATTCCAGCCTATCAACATAAACATTATAACGCGGATTCCAGATAATCGAACCATATCCAATAAAGTTGTAAAAAGAGTCTTAGTAACATAAGGTTTGCTAAATTCCTTTTAGCACCTTCTCACAAAGGCTTACACGCCTCTAGCCTTATTTACTGTAGCCTCAATATGAGGAATAAAACTAAGTTTGCTGTTCATTGTCACACCTAAGTCGACAAACACATTAACTTGTTCAAGACTGTGGTTGTTAATTGCATGAGAAGAAACACATGAATTTACAATTATTTAGATTGAGCGGCATATGGTTTAGGTTGCACCAAGTAACTAAGTATAAATCCGATTGAAGCAAAGAACAAACTTCCACCGACGGATATGACTATAATAGTTTTACATCGTATGCACATATCAAGATCTTTGAATACCTTATTGTTGTACAGATATCGTTTATGAACAGCAAACACAGAACCGGCTCAAGATGGCCTTAGGAACACCAAAGGTCACATCAATGGCATTAGAAAAAAAAAAACATTTTTGAAAATTACTTTTTGCGTTCTGGCACTTAGATAGGAGGAGATCCAACGAGTAAGACAAGGTTGAAAACCAATCAGATCAAGTTTGTGAATGAGTAAAGAGTGCCAAACTTTGTCAAATGCTTTACTAAAGTCGGTATATATAGCGTCGGTGTGGAGATTATCGCGAAACCCACTCGAGGCGTGGGTAGTGAATTCGAGTAAATTGGTTATTGTCGATTTACCCTTACAAAATTCATGCTGAGAACTTGCAATTAGTGTTGAGATAGAAAATGTTACGTGGCTGGTAACACTTGCTTCAAATAACTTGGGAATTGCAAATAGCTTTGCTATTCCGTAATAGTTTTCTGTAGACGACTTACTCTCACTTTTACGAAAGCGTAAAAGAAAAGACTCTTCCATGGAGTCGGCGCCAAACGGCGCACTTTAAAGACAGATAAAAAAAAAAAATCAGTTTAAGGCCTTTTACACGATATGGGTTTTTCACATAACCTGCCACTTTTTCTACACCAATGTAATGTCGTATGACTGTCAATACTTCCATCACTACAATTTATTTGCTTCTTTTTACACAATAAATAATTAAATCCAAAAAATGAAAATCAAAAAATTTTAGCCCATATGATTCTAATTGTGTGTCAGACAAAAGTAGAAAGGTTTCTATTTCGTATGTGCATTTTTCTGACTTGTGTAAAAGCAAAATTTAAGTGGCCTTTACACGTTACATTGGTTTTCATACGTTAAATGTGGCATATACGAGTACACATGACAAAAACATATCGTGTAAAATGGCTTTTAGATGCCGGTAGATGTATCTTGCATACTTTTTAAAAAAGCATGTCGGGATGAACCCAGGGCCATATTTGACCGACTTCTTTATTCAAAATTTCGAGTTGAAATGTATGAAATTACGAAAGTTATCGGGCGTTTGGTGGACCGGTGTCAAGCGCGCTGGTCCTCCGCGGCCTTTTTCAAAGGCGTTTTTCTCAAACCACATTTTCCGAGTTGGTGGAAGTCCTTCGCAAAAATAGAGAAATCGCGATGAAATTTTTACATGTTTATCAGGAGCTTGTGCATCGGTGGAACCGGATTTTCCAGAAACAAAAAAAAATTTGTGAAGCTTCATTAAACTTTTTCCGATAACTGTGCAAAACTTTTATCCTTCTACCTATTATACTTTCCGAGAAAAAAATTCAAGAAAAAACATCAGGTTTTCGGGCCAACAAGGTAGAAACCTGCCTTAACACAAATAACGCGTTTTAAGTTCAAATTTAAATATTATATTGTTTGAAAATTGAATTTTTTTTAACAACTGACAACGAAAAGTTGCCAAAACGAAAACGAAAAAGTTGATCAGTGTGGCCAACCCATACATTTGTTAGGTTGAGTATGGTTTTAATACTTTTTGTAAAAAAGCACTGTAAAAAAAGTAGTTTTGCAAAGAGGCAAATGGGATTCTATGGGGGTGTTCAAGATAGCGAATTAAAAAGAGAAACTGCCAACGACAATCACCCTCTAGTAACTACATCATGAGCTGTGCATACCTATAACAATTTCCAGTGACAAAATTATGTCTATTGAACTATAACAATTGTTAAGTAACACAAATTGGGAATGGGGCTGTAAATCCGTTAAGTTGTTTTAAGTAAGAAGCACTATATAAAATTTCTGCAACAAACATATAGCAACTTACCTTGACCGATTTGTGCAAAAAAAATAATGAATGGAATGGTCACATGAAAAACGGCTCTAGCTCGGGAACTATCGCTTTTACAAAAAAGCTATGAGGAAGTTTATGACAAGCAAGCGGTAGAAGAACATTTTTCTATAGATGTTACCATTACCGAAATAATGGCGTGCAGCAAACTATACTCTCCATGTTTCTTGCTTATTTTTCATCCTTTCTATTTGAAGACTTCGTTTAAGAACAAAATATTGTCCTAAAAACTTCCACAATAAGCCCTATTTCAACTAGACTAATTGTTATATAATTAAACGTACATTAAATGTTTATATCAAGTGTCCAAAAAAGGGAAAAAGTATGGTAATTTAACTGCGCGTGCAGGGTTCTTGATGCATTTTAAATGCCTTTTACACGATATTGTTTGTCAGATGTATGTGTCAGTCTTTATGTACACTAAAAAAGTGTAGAGTCAAATCAAATGTACGAACATACAAAATTAAATGTTTTCTATTTCTGACTTCTTTTTGGCACACAAAAAATTGCATACCGTGTAAAACATAGCGGAACTAGTAAGGTGGAGGCATTGCGATATACATACATCCATACATAAACTTTGCATGTATTTTGTTTTGTAATTTGTGAGTTTAATGTCAAAATCGCACTGACAAATGAGTGTACTGTCAAAATTCGAGAGAAAGTAAAAATCAGCTGGTCTAATAACACGACATCTATTATTGGATCATGGTGTAAATAGAGAGCAAATGAAGTGAATTGGACAGACAATTCTAGTACATATGTATAGAACGTAAAAGGTCAATAGACAGAGGACATTTATATTATTGCGGTAAATGTCAAAAATTATTAACTGAGTTAACTTTTTTAAAATAAAGTTTTTGAAGTTTCAAATGATAAAAAAAATGTTAGTTTGAAAATTTTCTGCACTTAAAAATATATAAAACAATTAAAATAAAGAATATGTGCTTCCTAATTAGTTATAAAAAATAAGATCGATCAACACACAAAAGTTTTATAGAAAGACTGAAATGTTTTAATGGAACAACAAAACATCGATGTTTCCGCAATATATTCTGTTAAATATTGTGTTGCATTGCGAGACGCATATAAAGATAGCTGAGAAAACTGTTTTGTACCAAAGAAAATAATATTGCAAGCATGCTCCTTAAAACGCCTTCGTCGCAACTGCAGCATAAATACACCGTGCTTACCGCTTCTAGCAATATAAGTGAAGTTGATAAGACTGCTAATGGCCAACTGTTACAAAAAGTGGCACTGAATCAAGAACAGCAATACCAACTGAAGCATAATAACTGGTCCTTGCTTAGATCGGTAGAGGAGAAAAAACAGTACAAAAAAAATGCTGTGGTCACAGCGCGAACTCCATTGGATAGCGTTAATTTAACGTGCAAGGAGTTTGTGATAAATGTCCCAAAACACCGGGAAGGGGAGCAAGCAAGTAAATACTGCAGTGTACAAAATTATGTAAAGCATAAGTACAATACCCATCAGATTTTAAACATTGCAGCAAACATGCAACCGTTACCACAACAAAAACACCCAGAAAAGATAGAACGGAGAGTGCTATCTGAGAACCGACTGCCAAATCAACAAAATAAAATCAATCAAATTAATAATCGAAATAGCTACTCTGTACGTGGGAGCAACAGCCATAAACCGAGCGTTTGCGATAGCAACAGAAAGAAAGTTCCAAATCAGTGCACTATGAATGGCCATTTTTTTAAGCCAATCACCGTTGCAACTGTTGGCTTTGCGGGTAGCAATGGGCAACAACATTGCCAGTTTTGCAAAACCCGCCCCCACGCTGATTATATCATATCAGATTATATGGAAAAGATAGCAACGCGTATTAATATGATGGAGACTGAGTTAAAATTTGCTTGGCGTGCACTCGACTTACTATCCGGAGAGTATAGCAAGATTTGGGTCCGTTTAGAGAAGCTTGAGAAGATATCACTTGAGCAACAAGCTGTTCTCAGCAATTTAATGGAATTGATTGCATTAAAGCAAAAACAGAAAATTAGATCACTGCAACAGAAAAATGAGCAGAATTCCAATTACGAAGAAAGGCATACAGAATTCAATAGCATCGCCTACACAAATCTCATTCCTCAGTGTTCACCATTTACTTATCTATTACATGGCGAACAAATATTTACGTCAAATTTAGTTGGCACCGAAGAGCAAGCGATATTATTTAATGACTCGTCTGATGTTTTATCACAAGATTTTAATATGGAAGGCACAACAATGGATTACAGCGATTTATTGGTGGAACTAAAAAACGATACGCTAGGTGCATTCCAGACTGTCGATGCAAACAGAGAGATGGGAGCTTTAGAAACGTTAATCCAAAAGCAAAAATGCCTTAAATACAATGGGGGCGAAACTTGCGACGACTGTGGGGTCTGTTCAATACCAAATGACTCTTCTATAACTGGGATGTATTCACTTGGTAAGAAAAGTATAGTGACAGAGCGCAAAGCTTAGTGGACAAAGCAAATGTTGCAACTAAATGGATAGTAAAATGGATTCTTTAATTTTATGAAAAAAAAAAAATTTATTTATTCATTAAAAGTAATTTTATTTTAACCTGTAAATGAAAGTTTACATACTCAGAGGTTGCAAAAGTCACCATCTAGTATCAGCGATGCTACACAAAATAAATCGTCACAAGTAAGCACTTTCGCTCTAATAAATTGTGTGTAGTAGATTTATCAAGAATACGAAAATTATAACCATTTCTAAAGTAAAATCCTAAAAAGTCCTAGACGTATATTTAAAATAAATGCAAGTAAATTTGGTGGTCTTTAACTGTGTGCACGGACGCAATAAACTCAAGGTAGGGTGCTCTTTAAAAACGTTCTATGATTGGGCGTTTCCGAACAGGAGTGTGTATCAAAAGATATGTTACAAATTTCAGAACCTTAAGCAAACACTCGACTTTCAAACCCATCGGCAAAATAATTAACGTCATAGGTAAGTTTTATTTCTGTAATTTTCGACCATAATTTTTCAACATATGTAGACAACCAGGTAGCATAACTAGGTACATATAATAGTTTCATTCCCCTTACAGTTACTTGTAACGGCATAAACGTATCGAAATATATATAGGCTTGTTTGTACGCTGTAGTCAAACTTTTTAATTAATGAAAACTTAAAAATATTCTATTATTAATTACTCAATAATGAATTAAATAGTTTGCAACGTATATTGCAATTGATTTTGTTGCGATATTTCGTGTGCGATAATTTTTTTGTTTTACTTTTTTTTTAGTGCGTAGAAAGCGGAAATTCCTTCTGCTCGGGGTTTAGGCCCTTGTAACTAGGTGTGAGACTCTCTTCTTCTTTTGAAACTTTACAAACTAAAACCTATCCTCCCACGGTCCTCGAGAACTTTTCCATACCTTGGACCGCGTTTAGCATTACGTCAAGTGAGCTCTGTGGCTACTCTCACGCTAATGGGCTACACAATAGTTGTTCCGTTTCGCGAGAAGTACGTTCCTCTCGAATCTGCTGACCATATCACATCTAACCTTTGACAGATCATCTTTTGGATGACACTGCCCGTGGATAGGTCGCCTATTGTCTCTTCCACTCGAGCATGCACAATTGGCGGAACGATGGGTCAACTTTGCCCTGTCTTCCATCTAGAGGGAATGATTCTTGCTTCTAAACATTTATTGTACATGTGCAACAAATAGTTAGCTAATAAAAGTAGAATTACTATTTGAGAAGTTTATTCCTAAACGTAAATTAACTTGGATTCCTAAAGAGCTTAAGGCTCTGAAAAATAGGAAAACACGATCATTTAATTTATATAAGAAATCCGGATTAAACAAACATTACTTACTGTATTCCATTCTACGTCAGAAGTACATAGATTTAAATAAAAAGCACTATAAAGCTTATATCTTTAAAAGAAACAGAGGCATTATTCTCAATCCAAAGTCATTTTATGGTTTCGTAAATTCTAAACGTAAAGTATCAGGGTTTCTCTCAGCCATGAAATATCAAGACATTATATCTAGCGATAATCAAGATATCGCAAATTTCTTTGCTCAATTTTTCACCAATTCAAACTTTCAAAACTATCCCTATAATCTACTTGGGACAAATTTCATTAATTCACCAATTATATGCGCCAAAAATGTTCTAATTTACCTTAAAACCTTAAAAGAATCTGTTAAATACGGTCCTGATAGCATTCCTACATGTTTCTTGAAAAAGTGGGCGAGCCATATTTACCAACCCCTTACCAAATTGTTTAATCTATCATTAAAGTGTGGTGTTTTACCATCTGTGTGGAAAGAATCGTTTCTTCTACCGCTGCATAAAAGCAGGAGTAGGTTTTCTGTAGAGAACTATCGTGGTATAGCAAAGCTTTCTGCCATCCCAAAATTGTTGAAGCTATTGTTACAAATCAAGTTACGGGTCCGATCTCTACTTTGATAGCTGACTGCCAACACGGGTTCAGTAAGGGAAAGTCCACAGTTACGAATTTACGTGAGTTTACCAGTCATGTCTCAAATGGATTTAGAAAAAATCTGCACACCGACGTTATTTATACGGATTTCAGCAAAGCTTTTGACCTTTTCACTTTTGTCACTCATTACTTATTCAGTTGGGCTTCCAGCCGGGTCTCAATCGCTGGATCTCTTCTTGCCTTAGTGACAGGACACAAAGAGTAGTGTTTAAAAATTTAGTATACGATGTCATTTACGTCTCTTCAGGAGCTCCTCAAGGAAGCCATCTTGGCCTGATTCTGTTCTTGTTGTTTATAAATGATATTTCTATAATTATAAAATTTTCAAAAATTTTAATGTATGCTGACGACGCAAAGCTTTTCATGTCATTCGCGTCATTTGAAGATAGAAATAAGCTACAATCAGATCTAGATACACTAGTTACTTGGTGAGATTTAAATTATATGCCACTTAACCTTAAAAAATGTAAGTACATGGGTTTTCGCGTGGCATTTCTCAGCCGGCTTCCTATACAATTAAAAATTATAGTCTTGAGCAAGTGTATGATTTTGTTGACCTGGGGGTTACTATGGACTATAAACTCAGTTTCAACCGCCATATTAACACAACAGTCAATAAGGCTAGAGGTGTTCTAGCATTCGTTAAACGTTGGTCTAAAGAATTTAGCGACCCTTATGTAACTAAAGCCGTCTTCACTACATTAGTCAGACCGATACTTGAATACGGTTCTATAATTTGGAACCCGCGTTACCAGGTTCATGTAGATCGCATACAATCAGTTCAAACACCATTTTTACTATTTGCCTTAAGAGATTTTTATTGGGATCCCTTGTAAAATCTGCCACCCTATACGAATCGTTTAAAACTCATTAATTTCACACACTTTCTAGTCGGAAGGAAATGCTTGGAATTGTTTTTATGATTAAATTGCTAAATGGTTCACTCTCCAGCCCTTAGAAGACTAAGTGAAGTGAACTTCAATGTACCGTCTCGTCCTCCAAGGCATTTTAAACCTCTAGTCTTAAAACAGTGCCGAACCAATTTTCAGTTAAATGAGCCTTTTCGCTGTTTGTGTCAAGATTATAACTCTCTTTCTGGTAGATTTGATATTGCAGACTCGCTTTTCAGCATAAAAAAATCAATTCTTTCTATCCTAAATTCATAGCTACTAATTGTTTTTTATTCTTTAACTTCTATTTTAACTTTTAACAATAATTTTATTCTGTTAACTAGTTATTTCTTAATGTATAATCTGTCCTATATCTACTTTACTTAGCTGATGAGGTTTTCTCTGTAGCTGAGCAGTTTTAGATCTCGACCATTAACAAACCTAAGCCTTTCAACGACTCGGCACGAACGAATAATCCGCGCGTTATGCGGATGCGCCCCTCGCGCCGGTCGGGCGGGACATGGAGGGTAATCCGTTTGGGAATTATTAATATTATTAACTGTGAGCTAAGTTTGAAGTGATAACAGAACCAGGAAGTTAGTTAAAAATCTATCGCAAGATCCCTATTTTCAAAGGAATCTTCAAAATACGTAGATGCTTGCGCTCTGTATCGATATTTTTTTGTTCAAAATTAGCTAAGAAAGTTACTCAATAATCAATCGCTTGATTCCGCCGTTTGTCAGCGATTTTCAGTTGTAGGTCAGGGCGCCATCTAGCGAAATTTTATGTAAACCGTATTGCACGGCTTCAATGCTTTAGTTTGCAGGGAAGTTACTTGAAAATCTATCGCAAGTTACCAAATTTTAAATAAATTTTCCGTATATCTCGATCCGTGCGCCAGAAAGTTTTTTTTCTCAAATTGCATTGTCACGAAGTTCTGCAGCAGAATTCTGGAAATCGCTAAAGCTTAATCTCAATCGCCAAAATATCTACATGCATTTAAGCAACGTTTGGCGACTCTTGCGGTTCCAGTGAATGACAATCACCTAAAATCTCCATATTTTGGTTCATTTTCTTGGCACAATGTAGCGATGAACACAAGTTAACCAGATAAATTAATCAGCTGTTTTGGCAACTAATTTAGCCGAAACTACGATTCTGGAATTTTAGCCAGCTCCTAAACTCTTCTTGAGGTCATCCTGTGGCCCTCAGCACACATTAAGTTATGTACACTTACGCGGTAGTTTGGTAGTTTCCATAAATTTTTGATAGTTTACACTTTTTTTTTGAGCAGTGGTGCTGTTGCACAGTGGCACGCCAGTAATATAGTAAATAAGTTAACTAAGGTAGCCATTAAGTCATCAGTGCGGGTCAGCGCCGTCATCTCGCCTGGAAGTTTAAGGGGCTTTTGTTAAGCGGCTATAGCGCAAATAGCCCAGGCAGGGAACCGAAGAGTTACAAAGGAGGCGTAGGTATTCCGGGTCGCCGCATTGGGACCCCTTCCCGACCCTTATAAAGAATGCGACTTGGAGGTTAGGGTGGGAAATAGTTAAATATCCCCTGTTTTTTCACTGCCACATTAGCACAAGCCCGGTGAACTTCGTGGCCAGCAATTCAGGGTGAGGTCACGCCAAGGCGTTGGGCATATGCCTCATAGGCCTAAATAAATAACGACTGCGTTCAATCTTATATCATAAGTAGAAAGTACACATACACTATTGTTATGGAAACGCAAAAAAATGGAGCAGTAAGGAAGGCGGTCGGCACGATATGAGGTCGCACTGTGGCTAGTCATTGTCGGCTGGGGTGGGTTCTTGCCAACCTTACCGTCCTGCGCCATAAACAGAGAAAAGGTCAAATCGTGCCTTTAAATACGCGGGGAAATGCACAAAACCGCGCAACCAACTATAAAAACAACATCCGGTTAAACCCGGATGCCACGGACAGACCGTTGACATTCAAATTTCAAACTCAAATAAAAAACCCGGAAAATTGAATTAAAAATTAAAAGAAACGGCAAACAAAATATTTAAAATGAAAATCAAAATTCAAAAATAACCAAAAGCGAAACTAACTCAAATATAAATTTAAAAATAACCGAAAATGAAAACGAAATTAAAACTGAAATAACAAACGGAAAAGGGAAACAAAGATAAATTTAAATTAACCGGAAAAGAAACCCTGAAAAAAAATAAAAAAAAAACGAACCGGAAATGGCCGGTTACCATTCTGAAAAAAAAAAAAAAAAAAGAGGCCGAACATTATAAGGGGGCGCCGCGGGTGTTGTTGCGACGCCCTGGTGCTTGGCCCACCCTCATCCATGGCCATCGACGCACCTGGTTTCGATGGCCCCTTACCAATAGTCCTGTCTGCCTTCTAAATGAGTAGAAGCGTCAGCATTCCCCTTTCAAATTATAAACTTTATTTATAATTCATTATCTTAGTGATAAGATTAAGTACTATTTAATTACCTTACCTATGTATTTTATTAATTTTTATCTAATCTCTATAACTATACTATACTTTCCTTTCGTATTGTTACGATCATTGTATTTATTTATATACGAGTATTCTGTTTTTATACGCTCATTTAGTCTATAACCCTAGATAATTTATTTATTTTATATTGTTATACTATATTGCTATATTATTGGTGGCCTTTAGTGTTTTATCATTTATTTCGAGTTATTTAATTAAGTTTACGTTATTAAGTTTTATTGATTAATTAGCTTGTTTTACATTATTTAATTTTACTTTACTTTACTTAATATTGTTTTAGTGGATTTCATTTCCAGATAGTTTATATGATTTAGCTTATTTTATTTTAATTAATAAATTTTTTTTTTTTTTTTTGTTATAATAATATTTATTAATACATTTCTTAATTTTAGTTTCTTAGTAATTCAACTGGCGTTCTTTTGTTTTTAAATTCAACGCAAATTTAGTATTTAAAACAAGCCAATAAAAATTAATAATAAACAAACATTATTTTAGTAAATGTATTTTTGCTTAAAATTTAAAATATCGTATGCTTTTACGTTACGGTATTGTAAAAATAAGTCATTTATGCAGTAGATATATATATATATATGAATCTGTAAAAAATTATGTATTGAGCTTATAAATGTGAATGCTTTGAATATGCTTATTTACACATAGGTATACAAACATTTAGGTGCATTTGAAAACTTGTGTAAATGCATAAAGTAATTATTCAAGCAAATAGAGTTTAAGAAATATTTATACTTGTACATACATTTAAGTGGAAGGGCTTTCAAAGTAACATAAATTTTAATTCGTAAATCAATTAATAAACAAAAATCAAATTACACTTTCCCTCCTTAATTTATTAAGAAAACTTTTTCTTTATGTTTTCTTGGTTTAAGTTTTAATATAGTCTACCTTTCATTTTCCTATAAAAAAAAACTACTACTGCTAAAACTACATCTATATTAGGTTGATCTCACCCATTTGTTCCAGTAGGCCGTTGGTGGGGCTCTACTGTTGTTGTTGTCTCTGCTGGTTATGTTGTTGTTGCTGGTGGTGCGACGGGCCTATAATAGGACGGCCCTCGCTGTTGTCACCGCTGGTTACGGTTGTTGCTGCTGGGGCTAGTGCGGCGGGCCTATATTACGGCGGCCCTCGCTGATGTTACTGCGGTGTTGTTGTTGTTGCTGGGTTAGTGCGGCGGGCCTATATTACGGCGGCTCTCGCTGTTGTCACTGCTGGTGTTGTTGTTGTTGCTGGGTTAGTGCGGCGGGCCTATAATAGGACGGCCCTCGCTGTTGTTACTGCTGTGTTGTTGTTGCCGATGTAGGCGGCGGGCTTAAGATAGGGCGGTCCCCGCTGTTGTCAATGCTGGATGTCGTCGTGCGGTGGGCCTATATGAGGGCGGCCCCCGCTGTAATTACTGCTGCTGGTTGTTGCGCGTTCTGGTGCGCGTTGTTGCTGTTGCGGTTTATGGCGGTGGGCTTATGTGAAGGCGGCCCCCGCTGTAATTAGTGCCGGTTGTGGTTGCGTTGCTGATGTGGATGACGCCTTAGATAGGGCGGCCCCCTACTGATGTTGCTGCGCGCTTTGTTGCGCGTTGGTGTGGATGGCGCCTAAGATGGGGCGGCCCCCTACTGATGTCTATGCTGGTTGTTGCCGGTTTTGTTGTTGCCGGTTGTTACTGTTGGAGCAGCCGGTCTTGTTGTTGCCGGTTTTGTTGTTGCCGGTTGTGTTGTTGCCGGTTTTGTTGTTACCGGTGGTTACTGTTGTTGTTGCTGGTAGTTGTTGCCGTTGCGCGCTATACCGACGCGTTGATGTGGCGCGATGGGATTAGCGCAATAGTGGCGCGTTGATAAGCGCGATGTTGACGCGTTTAGATGCGCGTTTACTGTTGCTTGCTTAGTGGCGCGTTTATACACGCGTTTGTGCGGCGCGATGGTGGCGCGTTTATATGCGCTTGATGTGGAGCGTTGATAAGTGCGATGGTGGATTCAATGCTACACCCGTACATGTGTGATGATGATCTGAGTTCCGGTTGAAACTTTTATTTACACTCTTTATAGTCACCCACTGGGCACAGATCGATGAATAATATTTGTCCCAATTTTTTTATACATCAGCGTATATACTTTATTTTGCACTGTAAACACAGTTAAACTTCCACCTTGAGATTCTTAACACATTTATAACTCCATATGTAAAATGATATAAAATTCTGCTATAAGAGTACGTCTTGTAATTTTGTTGGTAAAGAAGCTTAACTTCACCAAAAACCGAAAGAAGTTACACACACCGACGTGCACACACGTGTGATCGAACACCTCAAAAGTCGAACAATCTTGCTTTAAACCCGTTTATGTTTTTGTAATTAAAGTGGTACTTTATATAAAAAATTACTTCTGAACTTTTCACTATTTTCACCACTTAACATTTTCTTGAGTTCAGTTTATGTTTTAATTTTATTTTTTTTTTCACACTGCGCGGCACGACCGCTCCCGTTCAAATCCGGTATACTTTTTGAACTCGTCGAATGCCGGTGACGCTGCTATGCCCAAAATTATTCACTTAACGCGACTGCGCAATGGAAAAGTTCCGTTGCCCGTTGACGTGGCGTGATTATTGCCAGGTGGAACATTCTGATTGGTCGTTACTCTCAGATGATTGCTATGAACGGATTGAACCATTTGGTGCTGCCACTTCAGCAAAAATCACGCACTTTCCCGTAGCTAAACGTCAAACCGGAAGGTGAATCAAAACTGTCACCCAACCAACCGCATTGAACCAAATAACAATGACTATCAATTGAAAGTAAACCATAACAGGCCTGCTTCGCTTCGAAGACCGGCCGATGAAGCGAACAGGAAAAAGGTTTACTTGCAAGGAAGCCATTTCTGGATAAAAAAACGTGGGGCACGACTCACCCCTAGATAAGAGTCTCTAGTTCTACCACGAGCTAGCCGGGCAAGAAGATCCGCCAGTAAAAGAAAATTTTTGAAGTATTTTGCTTCATAGTTTAGTAGGCTTTGCGGCAAATGGAAATTTGTTATAGTGGTTTTGCCCCCACAGAAATAGGCTAGAGAAAAAACGGAGAAGCTTTTGTTTCCTAGTTAAACGCTTTGCGGCAATAGACATTTTGATATCGGAGAACACGTCAAAACTCCGAGGCAAACGGAGAATTACTTTTTGTTTCTTAGTTTAACTGCTTCGCGGCGGTAGACATTTGTTATTGGAGAACTCGTCCAAACTCCGAAAATTTTTGGTTCTAGTGGTTTCACCCCCACAAAAAGGTTTAGCAAAAAAAATAACCGGAGAAGCTTGTTCCATGGAAAAAAACTTTTCACCCGGTAGACATTTTAATTAAGGAGAACTCGTCAAAACTCCGAAAGACAATCCGCATAACCGAGGATTGCCGGGTTATCCACTACTTCCGATGGAAGCGTATGTAAATACCCTATTAAGTCAATGCTCGGGGAGGATACTGGGCGAGTTGTCCCCGACCGCCAAAACGCCCAGTTACGGTTCCAAACGTCAAAATGTATATATGTAAAAAAAATCTAAATTGTTATTGCGGGCGAATATCCGAAGCGTGAAAGCGACCTATCAGTTTCCCTTTCAGGTCCTCTAGATCGTACAACGCATTGCCTACTTTTCGACGCACTCGGCACTTGAGGTATTTCGGCAAGAATTTGGCGTTTATGCCTAGTTTAAAGTTACTCAAAGCAAAATTTTTCCTAAAAACCTCCTGACCTTCCCTATAGTTAACTTGCCTAGAGCGTTTGTTATAAACGTTGTTTCCCCTATCCTTCGCCTGATCTAAATTCCTACGAATTTGCTCGCGAATGGTGGACAACTTATCCGCCCTAGTTACTATTGGAATGTCATCTTCCCTAAGAGTACCGAGTTTATCTAATATATTATAGGCTGAGGCGTGTTGGACCATGTTCTGACCGTATAAGGCAAAGTATGGAGAGCACTGAATTGCGGTATGAAAATCGCTTCTTAACACCGCTAAAATTTCGGGTATATGCTTGTCCCAGTCGGTATGATCCTGTTTATCTTTAAGGAAAATTCTTATTTTTGAAACAATTTCTCTATTTACGCGTTCCGACGCGTTTGCCTGCGGCGAGTATAACCCCGTCCTTATATGGGTCACCCCATAATTCTCGAGGAATTGTTTAATTTCCTTAGAGATAAACTGTTTACCATTATCGCTATGGATATATTCAGGAACCCCAACCGATGGAAAAATTTCAGAAGTAAAGTAATTCATAACATTAACAGTTGTTGCTCTCTGCATGGGCTTCAACCAAACATACTTTGAAAAATGGTCCAGAACAATGAAGAGAAACTGATTGCGCCGCTTAGATCGCGGGTGTTCGCTATAGGTGGTCTTGACTGCTGATTTGTTGACTTAACAGCCTTACAAGTGTCGCATTTCTGTACATAGTCTCTAACGTCTTTGGCTTGCCTAGGCCAGAAGTAATTTTGTCTGACACGCTCTAAAGTTTTCTGCCAACCCCCATGGTAACTCCTATTCGCATCATGTGCAAGACTTATCGCTTTCTCAGTTAACCCTGTCGGTAGCCACACCCGCCATAACGAGTCCTCCTCATCCGCCACACCCTTACGAAATTTAACCCTTTTTAAAACCACACCATCATTTACACTCAAATCTGGTAGCACATCTTTGTTTTCCAAAATGGTTCTGCAAAGATCTAAGTATTCCGCGCTTTCAAATTCCGGCGATGCTAAGTCAATTTCGTAAGGTAGGGCGGAGAAGGTTAGCTCGTCTACATCAAAACGCGAGAGGGCATCCGGTACTATATTCAGGGTTCCCTTGCGATGCTCCATTGCAAAATCGTATCTTTGCAGTAAAAGTGACCATCGAGCCAGCCTGCCACTCAAGTCCTCCTGAGTCATCAACCACTTGAGACTTGAATGGTCGGTTATGATTCGGAACGGCAAACCCTCTATGTACGGTCTAAAACGCTTGACACTTATAATGGCGGCGAGGCATTCCAGTTCGGTTACAGTATAATTGCGCTGAGCATTGGTAAGTTTTTTTGAAACAAACGCGATTGGATGCTCAGCGCCCTCGTCATCGACCTGGAATAACACGCCCCCTACGCCTATTTTTGAAGCATCACACTGAATAACAAATTCCTTCGAGAAATCGGGTTGAGCCAAGACAGGAGCGGAGCTCAAGGCTTCTTTTAACTTTTCGAATGCTTCTACCGCTTCAGGGGTAAGTTTAAATGGGCCTGCTGATTTGCGAAGACAATCAGTCAAAGGACCTGCTAGGTCAGCAAAACTTGTAATAAATGCCCTATACCAATTTGCCATGCCCACAAACCTACGAACCTGTCGCGGAGATTTAGGGATCGGAAAGTTCTGCATTGCTTCTATTTTCCCAGGATCCACCTTCAAGCACCCGCTAGCTATCAAGTACCCTAAATACCGAATTTCCTTCTGACAAAATTTGCTCTTCTTCACATTGATTGTGAGGCCCGCGTCCCTCAAACAATTCGCCACTTCCGCCAGCAACTTTAGGTGGTCTTCAAAGTTAGTGCTGCATACCATTATATCATCCAGGTAGACGAAGACATTCTCCCGCAACCGCGAGGGAATTGCCTTGTCCATCAGGCGGCTCATAGTCTGCGGTCCATTGCACAGACCAAAGGGCATCTTCTTAAAGTGGTACAGAGGCTTCCCAGGAACTGCGAATGCTGTTTTTTCCTTGGAAGACTCTGTCAGCTTGATCTGAAAGAACGCGTCCTTCAGATCAATGCCACTAATGAAGTGCGTGTCCCTCAGTCTGCTCAATAGGCCGTTGATATGAGGCAACGGGTACGAGTCCTTTTTAGTTACCGCGTTGACCTTCCTGGAATCTATGCAGAGCCTGACCTTCCCTGGCTTCCGAACTAGAACAACTGGACTACACCAAGGCGAGTTTGACTCTTCTATAACTCCCATCTCGAGTAGTCTGTCTATTTCGCTAAAAGCTTCGGCTTGCCTCGGTGGCGAAAGAGGAAAATGTTGACTTTTGATTGGGACTGCCTCACCAGTATCAATATGATGCTCAACCAATATCGTTTGCCCCAATCCTAACTTTTCGAAGGAAGGAAACGTCTCTGTGACCTTCTGCAAATTGACTTTCTGGGTTGGTGGCAAATCATGGAAATTTATTTCGTCATCATTTTTATTACTAAAGTCTATGCACTCCACACTGGGAAATATTTCGGGCGCCAGCGCAAAGGCTCTCCAAAAATCAACGCCGAAGTAAGCTTCTTGAAGAAGCGAAGGAAGAAGGTAAAACCGGATGGACTTAGTAACATTTTTGAAAGTGACAGGTAAAGATATCGAGCCCAAGATTTTCTGTTTGTTGCCACCCGCGGTATAAACGAACGCATGTAGGGGGTGATACTCGAAGTTGTTCTCTTTTAAAAATTCTTCACAATTTTTCCCCAAAATAGAGACGTTGGCTCCCGAGTCCAACAAACCCACTATAAAACTGTCTTCTATCTTTACCCTTACCAAAGGTCTTTCATCCTCGGTCAGCATTAGCGTAGTGGTTTGCAACATCCTGCGCTCCTGAACCCGCTGACTATATCTCTGCCTACACTTCAAAATATTTACCGACACCGGTGGCTTTTCAAAAATCGAATACCTTGCTCGCTCATACCTATGTTCCCTCTCTTCTAAACTAAGTGGAAAATGCGTCTGGCAAGCGACGTCCCTATTCAGACGTTGAAAAATTCTGATCGGTTTAACAATCGCGGATGAGGACGTTGGACTATCTGAGTCTGAACTATCGGAATTGTCTGTACTGTCAGGAAAAGTCAATATCACATTTGGGTACTCCTTCGCCAGGGTGCCACTACTCCTCGGAAGCTCACTAGCTCCATGCATACCCTCGAAGGACTCACTTGGTTCAGTGCACGAGACGGCTCGAGCACTGGCTGATATGGGGGCTATAGTGTCGAACGAGTCTCCCCCATCTTCTCGCTCGGGTACTGGTTTCCCTGCCTGCGATGGTCCCTAGGGCATTTTGGAGTAAAGACTCCCCTATTCCCACACTTAAAGCAAAACGGATTCTTGATGGGTTCCTCGCAATAAATATACGAATGGCCCATGGCCTGACAATTCCAACATTGAATTCCGGAATAATCCGGTTTCCTATTACGTCGGTACTCCAACGCCTCTATCTGCGGGTCAGCTTCGCAATCCTCGCCTTCCATCCTCATGTCCGGTGTTATCGTGCGGGCCTCGTTGACCTGACGTCCATGGTAAGTGGTTCCCAATATTTTGCTTTCTTTCAGAACTTGTTCCCCTCTTCGTGCTATATCGCGTAGATCATGCAATGTCCTAGCCCCCGCGTTGAAGAGCATTAGCTTCAAGCTACTGTTGACGTTCCGCTTTATTATGTCAATCAGCAGGGCTTCAGACATCGGTTCTCTAAGGCGTGCGTTAAGTGCTACTATGTCAGTGTGGAACACGTCGTATGACTCACTTAGCTTCTGCTTACGCATTGAGATTTCCATCATAATCTCGTGGTCACTTTTCAATGTTCGAAACTCACGCTTCAGGGAATAGCACAAAAAGGTATAATTCGCGGTTGGATTCTGCTTTGTGAACAGCCAATACCATTCTTCCGCCCGTCCTGACAAAAAGAGATGAAAACTCGCCATAAGTTGGTCGCTAGAGCATTGAGTCCGCTCACATAGGGTGTCCAACTTAAACAAAAAATCAGCAACGCTTCCAGTACCATCGAAGGAAATCTTCCAATCCTGTGGTTTCACTGCCACGCTATTCGAAACGATGTTGGCCTGGTTACTAACGAATGTCGGGGCTTGGTTCCTTTCCTCCCTATTGGTGTTCCTGGTATAGGTCGGACTACCCTGCGACGATGTTACTGCGGCGTTGAGTAAGTCCATGTTCTCCCTGATCGTCCTCATTTCATTCCGCATCTCCTCCTGCGATGTCCTGAACAGCTGATGTAGCACGTTCACCCACGAATCTACAGGAGGGACCTCGGCATTGTTCCTTTGCGTAGTGATCCTATCACCTAAAGTGTCAGGAGGTATACGGTCTTGAACCGAAGCTCTAGCTTCCCCCTGTATACCTGTTAACACGCCAGTTGAAGGGTCAAAAATATTTTGCATTGGATCTGCTGCCATGGACGAGTCAAGGATATTAGTACTAGCTGGTCTATCCATTTTATGGTTGGAAGCAGGATTCAACACTATCCTGGTCGGATCTCCCCCGCCCGGACTACCTATTGGAGAATGCAGTACCAGAGGCCGATTGGTGGGTTGCTTCGGAAGCGCCCCTCTACCCTGACTTCTAGGCTTGCCCCCACTTCCTCGTACCGAGTTCCTAGTAGTCATGCGTTCAGCCGACTGATCCATATTGAAAGAAAAAAAAAATCCCCTAACCACGTTAGATAAACAGAAAAATATAAAAAAAGTATTCGGTTACAAGGGGCGGTTGGAAGGTATAACAAGTCAAGATTCACTCCCCCACCCTATAATACCGACGATTGCAAGGTTTTGAAAAATAAAAATTTAATTAATGCAAATTTTCCTAACCGATATTTGCATCAACTAATTACCGCGGATATGTCAAAAAAAAATAAATATATACATATAAATATATATATGCTGAAAGAAATTGATTATTAGTAAATATACGTGTTGAAATGTAATATGTAAAAAGCAAAAACGGTATAAAGTTTGGCCAAAGCTAGTTGTGTATTTATATATTGAATGGGAATGCTGACATCCCATCATTAGAAGGCATAGGCATAACAAAAAAAACGAAATAACACTAGACAAGGACATTCTTCCAGGTACACCTCCCGCAATGCAGGGGTGGTTATAAGACACCTCGCCCTGAGACATGTTGGTGTACCGTGGCGAAAATTGGCAAAGTTTTTAAACTTATTTGGACTCCAGTACTCCGGACCGCAATGCAAGGGCTGCTAATGGCTGCCTCCCTGAGGCTGGTCGGAGCACTGGACACCAGCGATCAAAACGTCAAAACTTTATTTATTTTTTTTAAGAAACACCCCTCCTCAACCACGCCGCAATGAAAGGATGCGGTTGGGTACCGCTTTTCCCCAGACTTGCGCAGTTGGAAAGGGGTGGATATGGGGTCCCTACTCCTCCCCCTGCAATGCAGGGGCTGCTAAGGGCTGCCTCCCTGAGACTGGTTGGAGAAGTAAGGATCACTACAAAAAAAAATGCATACAAAAAAAACGGAGACAAAACAAAACATCACGTTCAGCAAAAACATAAATATAAATAATCCCCAAAAGAAAACTAAACCCCACTTAGCGGACATATATATTTTCCCCGAAGCCGACATCGGACAACAGACCCGGGACAAAAAAAAATAAATTGAAACTACAAAAAAACTAAGTGCGTTTAGCACTACCTCACCGGGTGAAATGAAAACTTCCGGTGGGCATGACGTTCAGTCTCGTGGAGCCCTTGGCTACCGAACACGAAGACCCATCCGGACAACTTGATCGGTCCCACCATCCCGCCGCAACGCAGGTGGCGGCTCCTGGGCCTGCCTACCTGGGACTTACGGGATAGTGAAACCTCACAAGCTGACCAGAAAAGTCATCGCGGTCAGCGCTTCGGGCCCCACGTTGGGCGCCATCTGTTATGGTTCGCAGCAAAATGGAGCAGTAAGGAAGGCGGTCGGCACGATATGAGGTCGCACTGTGGCTAGTCATTGTCGGCTGGGGTGGGTTCTTGCCAACCTTACCGTCCTGCGCCATAAACAGAGAAAATTTCAAATCGTGCCTTTAAATACGCGGGGAAATGCACAAAACCGCGCAACCAACTATAAAAACAACATCCGGTTAAACCCGGATGCCACGGACAGACCGTTGACATTCAAATTTCAAACTCAAATAAAAAAAACCCGGAAAATTGAATTAAAAATTAAAAGAAACGGCAAACAAAATATTTAAAATGAAAATCAAAATTCAAAAATAACCAAAAGCGAAACTAACTCAAATATAAATTTAAAAATAACCGAAAATGAAAACGAAATTAAAACTGAAATAACGAACGGAAAAGGGAAACAAAGATAAATTTAAATTAACCGGAAAAGAAACCCTGGAAAAAAATATAAAAAAAACGAACCGGAAATGGCCGGTTACCATTCTGAAAAAAATAAAAAAAAGAGGCCGAACATTATAAGGGGGCGCCGCGGGTGTTGTTGCGACGCCCTGGTGCTTGGCCCACCCTCATCCATGGCCATCGACGCACCTGGTTTCGATGGCCCCTTACCAATAGTCCTGTCTGCCTTCTAAATGAGTAGAAGCGTCAGCATTCCCATTTCAAATTATAAACTTTATTTATAATTCATTATCTTAGTGATAAGATTAAGTACTATTTAATTACCTTACCTATGTATTTTATTAATTTTTATCTAATCTCTATAACTATACTATACTTTCCTTTCGTATTGTTACGATCATTGTATTTATTTATATACGAGTATTCTGTTTTTATACGTTCATTTAGTCTATAACCCTAGCTAACTTATTTATTTTATATTGTTATACTATATTGCTATATTATTGGTGGCCTTTAGTGTTTTATCATTTATTTCGAGTTATTTAATTAAGTTTACGTTATTAAGTTTTATTGATTAATTAGCTTGTTTTATATTATTCAATTTTACTTGACTTTACTTAATATTGTTTTAGTGGATTTCATTTCCAGATAGTTTATATGATTTAGCTTATTTTATTTTAATTAATAAATTTTTTTTTTTTTTTTTTTGTGTTATAATAATATTTATTAATACATTTCTTAATTTTAGTTTCTTATTAATTCAACTGGCATAGTTTTGTTTTTAAATTCAACGCAAATTTAGTATTTAAAACAAGCCAATAAAAATTAATAATAAACAAACATTATTTTAGTAAATGTATTTTTGCTTAAAATTTAAAATATCGTATGCTTTTACGTTACGGTATTGTAAAAATAAGTCATTTATGCAGTAGATATATATATATATATATGAATGTGTAAAACATTATGTATTGAGCTTATAAATGTGAATGCTTTGAATATGTTTATTTACGCATAGGTATACAAACATTTAGGTGCATTTGAAAAATTGTGTAAATGCATAAAGAGTTTAAGAAATATTTATACTTGTACATACATTTAAGTGGAAGGGCTTTCAAAGTAACATAAATTTTAATTCGTAAATCAATTAATAAACAAAAATAAAATTACACTTTCCCTCCTTAATTTATTAAGAAAACTTTTTCTTTATGTTTTCTTGGTTTAAGTTTTAATATAGTCTACCTTTCATTTTCCTCCTTTTAGAGGACTATAAAAAAAAACTACTACTGCTAAAACTACATCTATATTAGGTTGATCTCACCCATTTGTTGCAGTAGGCCGTTGGTGGGGCTCTCTGTTGTTGTTGTCTCTGCTGGTTATGTTGTTGTTGCTGGTGGTGCGACGGGCCTATAATAGGACGGCCCTCGCTGTTGTCACCGCTGGTTACGGTTGTTGCTGCTGGGGCTAGTGCGGCGGGCCTATATTACGGCGGCCCTCGCTGATGTTACTGCGGTGTTGTTGTTGTTGCTGGGTTAGTGCGGCGGGCCTATATTACGGCGGCCCTCGTTGTTGTCACTGCTGGTGTTGTTGTTGTTGCTGGGTTAGTGCGGCGGGCCTATAATAGGACGGCCCTCGCTGTTGTTACTGCTGTGTTGTTGTTGCCGATGTGGGCGGCGGGCCTAAGATAGGGCGGCCCCCGCTGTTGTCAATGCTGGATGTCGTCGTGCGGTGGGCCTATATGAGGGCGGCCCCCGCTGTAATTACTGCTGCTGGTTGTTGCGCGTTCTGGTGCGCGTTGTTGCTGTTGCGGTTTATGGCGGTGGGCCTATGTGAAGGCGGCCCCCGCTGTAATTAGTGCCGGTTGTGGTTGCGTTGCTGATAAGGATGAGGCCTAAGATAGGGCGGCCCCATACTGATGTTGCTGCGCGCTTTGTTGCGCGTTGGTGTGGATGGAGCCTAAGATAGGGCGGCCCCCTACTGATGTCTATGCTGGTTGTGTTGTTGCCGGTTTTGTTGTTACCGGTGGTTACTGTTGTTGTTGCTGGTAGTTGTTGCCGTTGCGCGCTATACCGACGCGTTGATGTGGCGCGATGGGATTAGCGCAATAGTGGCGCGTTGATAAGCGCGATGTTGACGCGTTTAGATGCGCGTTTACTGTTGCTTGCTTAGTGGCGCGTTTATACACGCGTTGGTGCGGCGCGATGGTGGCGCATTTATATGCGCTTGATGTGGAGCGTTGATAAGTGCGATGGTGGATTCAATGCTACACCCGTACATGTGTGATGATGATCTGAGTTCCGGTTGAAACTTTTATTTACACTCTTTATAGTCACCCACTGGGCACAGATCGATGAATAATATTTGTTCCAATTTTTTTATACATCAGCGTATATACTTTATTTTGCACTGTAAACACAGTTAAACTTCCACCTTGAGATTCTTAACACATTTATAACTCCATATGCAAAATGATATAAAATTCTGCTATAAATTTGCAGAGTACGTCTTGTAATTTTGTTGGTAAAGAAGCTTAACTTCACCAAAAACCGAAAGGAGTTACACACACCGACGTGCACACACGTGTGATCGAGCACCTCAAAAGTCGAACAATCTTGCTTTAAGCCCGTTTATGTTTTTGTAATTAAAGTGGTACTTTATATAAAAAATTACTTCTGAACTTTTCACTATGTTCACCACTTAACATTTTCTTGAGTTCAGTTTATGTTTTAATTTTCTTTTTTTTCACACTGCGCGGCACGACCGCTCCCGTTCAAATCCGGTATACTTTTTGAATTCGTCGAATGCCGGTGACGCTGCTATGCCCAAAATGATTCACTTAACGCGACTGGGCAATGGAAAAGTTCCGTTGCCCGTTGACGTGGCGTGATTATTGCCAGGTGGAACATTCTGATTGGTCGTTACTCTCAGATGATTGCTATGAACGGATTGAACCATTTGGTGCTGCCACTTCAGCAAAAATCACGCACTTTCCCGTAGCTAAACGTCAAACCGGAAGGTGAATCAAAACTGTCACCCAACCAACCGCATTGAACCAAATAACAATGACTATCAATTGAAAGTAAATCATAACACTATGTGTCAATTGAATTTATATTAATAAACGACATGTATTGAATTGTATATAATATTCGAATTTGAGTGTCACTGATTTCCGATGCGGTGGGCATAAAGTGCATTTGCGGTCGGTGAATAAAGCTACCACCACCGGCCATGGAAGTGTGGGCTTAGCGTGACCGGCCAATCAGCATCAGGCCGAGGGGAATAGTAAAGAGGGGGTCACGTTGATGAATGAAGAGGTCGAGAGGAAATCCACGGAGCGGGAGGTGGACGGAAGCAGACGGCCGACAATAGGCGGGCAGACACCGCATCCATGTATATTTGAGATTTATTTTCAGCAATTTGAGTGGTTAGATATATATATTTTCATAAATTTTCGTGGTTTGAATTTTGTTGGGGGGATTTATTCATCAAAAGCTCGATATGTTTTGGGAACGTAATCGGCAATTCTTGCTAAATTTCTCTCATCTTCGTTTAGCTCGGCGATCTAAGGACGGTATCTGATAGGGATAGCACACGCCGGAGTAGAATAGCTCAACGTCAGCATCAATTTCACCAACGCACGGTTCGAAATGCCGAGTCAACCAAAGAAGGAGATGCAGCGCGGGAGTCACGATTGATACAAAATGCAGGGAATGGAGTGACGCGGCAGGAAGCGGAAGAGAAACATCGTAGCGCGCGAATGCACAAGCGGACGTAGGCGAACCACGAGCGGTGGCGCCTACACCCCAGACAGACTCCAGCCCCAAAAGCACGACGGCTGATACGGTAGTCGAGATGTTGATGCAGAAGTTTTAGCTGTTGTTTTTCTAATATAACTGGAAATGAGCCGCTCGACGACGGAAGCGGTCAAGGAGGTTCCACAAATGATTAGGCAGGAAATGAATGGGCTCTCGAGCAGACTAGCGAAGGCGTGAATAGTTACGCGAAGGAGAAGAGCGGTCGCGACGATTGGTTGCAGGACACGGAAGCTTTCGCGACGAACATGGGCGTGAACAGGGGTTAGCAGCGCCAGTAAAGGGTTGGCCTTACGAGCAGGAGAGCGAAGGAGGGGAGCCGAAGCACAGTATAAGAGAGGGGCTACAAAGACCATACGCGATTGGCATCTCAAGTTTGACGCCACCCCTAAGGCGATTCCATTTGACCGGTAACTGTTTCGTCGCAGGACTTATTAGCGAACTTACACCTGTTGTTGGAAAAACAAGCTCAAGAATGGTACTGGTTGTACACCGAAGAGCATC
Source organism: Merzomyia westermanni (assembly GCA_949987695.1). Classification (NCBI taxonomy): domain Eukaryota; kingdom Metazoa; phylum Arthropoda; class Insecta; order Diptera; family Tephritidae; genus Merzomyia; species Merzomyia westermanni. The sequence continues at coordinate 30,017,975 of OX465292.1, forward strand.
CGGACGACAGCTTGGTGGAGTTCCAGGCATTTCGACAGGCGATACTGGAGCCCTTTCACAAAGCGTATTGTGATGAAGAGATCCGCCAAGTCATGAGTGAACGCAAGCAGGAATATGTGGAGAAGTTCGAGGAATATTAGGAGGTGGTTCCAGCCATAGAGCGGACAATGAGAACAAGGCCGCCGGAACAGAGCCCAGTCAATCTAAAGCAGACGGTCGGCTGCACAGCATGATTTGCTACAAGTGCATCAAAAAAACAGTCAAGGTCCTACATTTACAAGTAAAAGGCCGACGTCTGAACGTACTCGAAAACATGGAAATCTACAAACTAAAAACATTCGACGGTAGAATAATATACGAACAGGCAAACACTGTTTCCGACACAATATTCGAACCTTTAAAATTGGTTTACAAAAAGCAAAGCAACCACTCAGGTACAACAAACACACACTCACCGACAAAGAAACACAAAACAGCAAAAGATCAAAAACAACAAACGAGCAAAAAAGGTCAAACAACAAAAATCACCAACTTCTACCTGCCTCAGTCAACCACACAAAAACCGATCGATGCCAACCACCCCCGTTTCTGAATGTACACACACAACACATACACACACGTACACAAACAGACACCCATGCTGACATTACCTGCTACCTACTATAAATACAAGACAAACGACAACAACAGATGAGAACAAAAGTCGACACTGATGATGGCACAACGCCGAAATCGGTTTGTCTCAAAACCAAATTTGACACGGGATGACGAAAAATCGTTCCAATATACATCAGCTACAAGTGCGATCAGCCCAGTAAGAAGGATGCCTGCCGAAAACCCAGGAGAGCGACAGGAAGTCTGTGAAGTCCTGTCAGCGTCGAGTAACCCCGGAGAAGTAGTTTCACCTCATAATACAACTTTAACCAACCAAGGTAGCACATTTTTTTTGAACAAACCACACTCAATTTTTAAAGACAAAACGCGGTGGGACGTGCGTCTAGACTAGCGACTCATCTCTCCATAAGCGAGCGACAAGGATGACACGATCAAATTCACGGACGGAACCTTGCCAGTGAAGCAGCGCCACTATCCGATGTCGGCGGTTAAGCAGAAATACACCTATGAGGAGATCGACCGCATGCTCAAGCTAGATGTCATTGGGGAGAGCAACAGCGCGTGGAGTTCACTGATCGTATTAGTATTATTATTATTATTATGTTGAGCGGATCTTAGGACGTTTGCGGGAGACATACTTCATCTCGGGCATCGACTTAAAAGACGCCTTTTGGCATATTCCGCTGGAGCAATCCTCGAGGGAGAAGACGGCATTCATACCAGTTTAAGGTGATGCCCTTTGGCTTGTGGAATGACAGTCTGCGGTTATGTAGACTGATGGACAAGGTGATCCCATCACGCCTGAGGGAGCATGCCTTCAAATACATCGAAAACCTCCTGGTGTGTTCGAGACGCCTCTGATCCATCTGGCGGAAGTCTCGCCAACGCAGGTCTCACGATCCATCTGAGCAAGTCCAAGTTCTGCCAAAGGGAGCTAAAATACCTAGGGTTCATTGTAGGGCAGGGTGAGCTTAAGACTGATCCCAAAAAGGTACGATCCATTGTAGAGTTCCTGGCACCAGGAACTATACGGCAGCTGTTCATAACAATCTTGGCCACGATAGCGAAGCCGCGCAAGTCCACAACATTCGCCATGTCGGAAGAAGCGGTGAAGGCGTCCGAGAAACTGAAAAGAGTGCTCACCTCAACCGAGGTGGTGGTAAACCTGATTTCTCCAAGCATTTATATGCTCCAAGTGATGCATCCAATCAGGCGATAGACGACGACGGCAATGAGCGACCCATCGCGTTTATGTCCCAACAGCTTAACTCCACCCAGCGCAACTATAATATCACTGAGCTGGAGTACCCTGCCGCTGTCGTAAACGTAAAAAGTTCCGCACCTATATAGAGGGGCCCCCGTTCACGGTAATCTCCGACCATATAAGTCTGTAGTGGCTTATGGGGCAGCAGGACCTCTCGGGACGATTAGCCAAAAGAGTTTAAACTTGCAGGGTTTCGACTTCAAGATGAAATACAGAAAGGACACGCAGAACATCGTTCCAGACACGCTGAGCCATCTGCACATGGACGAGCTGGAAGAGCTGAGGGAAATGGCCGAAATTTATTTCGCCTCGCCAGAGTAGTCTACAAAAGAGTGAGACCCACGGTGGAGGACTCGGCATGGAGTGTATGGAATCCGAAGGGATGAGACAGGATGATTGTGCAAGTGTTCCAAGGGTTAATCGGTCGCTGCTACCAATGCTGAAGATTTACGTCGCTGGCGTTCGCACTGCATTACAATGCATGAAGAAATCGGTCTCGAACGCTGGCGCGTACGAAACTCTGTTGCGAATAGAGACGTTGCGAGAAGGTGATGTAGGGGTGTTGCACAAAAGTGAAAGAATGTGGCGGATAAGGGAGAAGCTGATCCGAAAACTAGAAGAAGCCTTCAGGAAGGGGCAGCAAACTTACAACACAAAGGCGCGGCCAGTCAGATACTGAGAAGGTGAAACCGTGTACAGAAGGAATTTTGAGCTAGGCAACGCGGCGGAAGGTTTCAGCGCCAAGCTGCCACCAAAGTATCTATGGTCGATGGTCTTAGCGGTCGAAGGCAACGCGTTGTACGAGCTTGGCGACTCAAATGGACGCTCCGTGGGAATTAACCATGGCAAAGATATACGCCGATAGGAAGGGCCGTAGAACAGGTGGATCGATCATTCGAGTGAATCACCAAGTGGAGTCTGGCTGCAGGGCTCGCCCTGTTGCGGTCACCCTGTGGCCCATACCCAAAACGTCATCAGTCAACCCCGGGTTCGGAACGCTTCCGTTTTATACACGTCAGCAGCTGACAAATGTCAATTCGCAACCGCAGCTAACACTTCCGGCCGGCGAAACTTCGTTTTTCATCTTCCATTGAAAAATCTGACTCAGTATGGATGTCCGGAGAAACCTTCTTTGAATACAATGCACATCTGTGTGTCTATTTTTGATGGACACGTGTCCCATATATATCTACCTATCAGAAAATTTTGCAAGAAACACGGCAATATTCTAGTTGCACTTCTTCCAAATTCGACGCACTTGTTGCCCATGGACGTCGAAGTTTTTCACCGTTTGAAAACCGCTTGAAAAAAGGAAGCCAACATAGGAGAATTACAAAATAATTGACAGCGAGTCAGACTGAGTCAGACTTTTCTTGGAGCGCGCACCCACCGAGGGGAGGAAGAGTGTCATCCGCATACTGGGAGCTAATCAAAGTGAAAGATATATTTGACCGGCGCCAGGGTATATCGCTAGACGACATCAGTCCCCACCATCCCAACACCACCAAAAAACCACAAACTCAAGTCAACATCAGGTTCCATAATTGTAAGTATTGATACGTACATTTAGTTGAAATACGCACAGGCATAAGGCGAGGGTGTCGGCGAAATTCCAGAGGCGTGGCAAGGTGTCGTGGTAGTGCGAGCATGGCGCTCAGCCGCAATTTATTGATCCGCTCCACAATTGGAGTGGAAGGAGGCGGAATTGCAAGTTAGCATGCAGGTGCATTGCGTGGACAACCCCACATATGTATTAATAAAATTATTTAGTTCAAGTTTCTTTTAGTGCTGCTCAGCGATATTGTAAGTCGGTTAGATTGGCTAGTGACACTTGGTTGTGGTGACCGGTAATCCAATCTAGATGGACGAGGTATAGGTAGGGCGTGCGAGCCGCACGGAAGGATTACATATTAAGCTAGACGGTACATGTAAATCTACGTGAAAGTCTTGTAATTTCCATAAATTTTTGATATTTTACACTTTTTATATTTTTGAGCGGTGCTGCTGTTGCACAGTGGCAGGATAGTAATTTTGTAAATTAGCGTCGTCTCGCCTGGAAGTTTGGGTGGCTTTTGTTAAGCGGGCTCAGGGCAAATAGCCCAGGCAGAGGACCGAGGAGTTAGCAAGGGAGCATAGGTAATCTGGGACGCCGCATAGGGCACCCCTTCCCGACCCTCATAAACAAGGTGCCTTGGAGGTTATTGTGGGAAATAGTTAAATAGCCCCTGGATTTTCTTACCGTTTCACTGCTACATTAGCAGGGTCAGATTACTCCAAGGAGTTTGGCATATGCACCATAGGCCTAAATAAATAACGACTGCTGTTCAGTCTTATATCATAAGTAGAAAGTACACATACACTATGTATCAATTGAATTTATATTAATAAAAGCCATGTATATAACATTTGAATTAGAGTGTCATTGATTTCAGATGCGGCATGGACGGACAACGGGATAGAAAGGATAAGGGAGTATATTTTGGGGTCGGTGAAAAAAGTTTCCACCGCCGACCATGGAAGGGTGGGTTTGTAGTGACCGGCCAATCAACATCTAGGCAGAGAAAAATAGTAAAGGGGGGGAGGTCACGTTGATGAATGAAGATCTCGCGAGGATATCCACGGAGCGGGCATGCCTCGGGGTCGCTAGAACCACCCCACAGTCCGACGAGCTTGCTCGTGCTATAAGCAAGCATAACTGCGCGGCGTCTGAGTCTTGAGACACGAGGACGAGGCCTGCGGGGAAAATAGGTCAACCGCCCGGCAAACCAGCACTTAAACATCTCTTTTTATAGCTTTCATGAACATGAAATGGGGAGTACATATAGCTACGCCCGTCTGTCTGTCTGTCTTACGAAATATAGAATATTTTTTCTTTTAGTTGCACTTCACATTCTTCACTGGGACATCCGTTTACTACAACTTTTCCGTTGTCTTTGTATTCCCCCTTTTATATTCATTTACGGGCACAGCAAGTTAAGTTACAAACGGAATAGTTCACCAACACAAACATAACTTAACCGTGTATACAATGTTGATAAGAAACTGTTTATGACAGATCTATGTATATGTGCATCTGTGTACGTGTTGCCTGCCACTTAATCTTATGTAGGGAAAGGCTAGCGTTACAGGCTCGCGACCGCCAATAGTGCCTGCACTATGGAGCGTTTGCGTAAACTAATTAAAACACAGACTACCTGTATACTTACTTATTTATTTATTTATTTACTGAGTCTATACACATCAGAAATAATCTTACAGACCATGGGAAAATAAAAAACTATATATTTTTTTATGGAAAAGGGAGCGGTGCCACGCACACAAGTTTATTGTGGATCTCAATGAAACTTTTACAGTGGCTTCAGGAGTTCGCTGGGGACGACCCATGTCATATATAGTTATTGGAAAGGCCCCCAGGCTATTCAAAGGAGCAATTCGGCATTGCTATGACTTTATTTGGTACTAGTTAATGATGTTTTATATATAGAAAAGAGCTCTATATATCAAAAGAACCTTGCAAACAAAAAGCGGTACTATGATTAAATAAAAGTTAATTCGCTATTTCTTTGAAACTGTGTACATATGAGTAACCGCAAAGGAAATGGGAGAAGAAAGGGAGTATAAATAGAAATTTGAGATGTATAGGTGGTATTAGAGAAAAAAGGAGAGGGTAAAGAAGACTAACGGTATATGCGGGTGGGAAAAAGCAAAAGTAGCAAGAAAAAGGAAGATATAAGGATAAATGTAGAAGAAGCGCCAAGTGGGGAGTGAAAATAGTGCATTTGTTAAATGTAGGCAAGTCAAATTTTAAGCAGGACAACGTCTGACGGGTATGCTAGCCATATTTAAAATATAAACAAAATTTGATTTAGAAATAGAGATAGAATTAAAGATTATGTTAAATTCAATAACAGCGCGTAAGATGGGAGCTCATAAATAATATATGAATGCCGTAATGATCTTTGTGGGACGTTACAAAAAATTTCTTCCAAAAGGTAAGGGCAGTCTACAGTTTCTTGGATAATTCCAAGAGCAAAAGCCAAGGCGAGGCCAGTCCTTCTCTTTTCTAAACTTTAAAGATTTATGAGCAATAACCTAGAATTGTAGGAAAGAACTACGTCCGAGACTCGAAAATAGTGCAAAGTGTTTTCAAGAAATTCCTTTTGAGCACGCTCTACCCTGTCAATCCTAAATTGATGGAACGGACGCCAAATAAAGGTTGCATACTTAAGATGGGGACGAACAAAAAAGGTGTAAAGCAATTTTTGGGTATAAGGATTTGAGAACTCCCCACTAAACGCAAATAAATATCATTGAGAAGAAGGATTATCTGCAATTACCGAGTACCGCCTATGACATAAGTTTGTCTTAACCCACATAAAAAAATATAAGGAAAATATAGGGTGTTTTTTTAAAATGTTTGTTTTTCGAATAGAGATAGAACTGGCATTTTGTAGTCAAATCTGGCAACTCTAATGTCATTTATGTTCAGTTTGGTTTGCCATTTCATCATGAACAGGTTGACAAAAGAAAAACGCTTGCAAATCGTGCAAATTTATTTCGAAAAGAATGGTTCAGTTCGCGAAGTTTACCGTGAGCTCCGTCCATTTTATGGTCGACATAATCGTCCATCAGAGCAATTAATTCGGTTAACCATGGATCGTTTTCGCACTACGTTTACTCTATGTGATAATACGCATCCGCAGAGACGTCGAACAGTGCGCACCGAAGAAACAATTGCCGCTGTAGAGCAAAGTGTTGAAGAGGACCCGAATGAATCGATTCGCCACCGTGCACAGCAATTGGAGCTTTGTCCATCAACTTTATGGAAGATTTTGCGCAAAGATCTTGGCTTGCGACCTTACAAGACCCAGCTTGTGCAAGAATTAAAGCCGCGAGACCATGCAATGCGTCGTGATTTTGGTGTATGGGCCGAAAATGAGATTGATTTCGATGCTGATTTTCATCGCAAAATTTTGTTCAGTGATGAGGCTCATTTTTGGTTGAATGGCTACGTCAACAAGCAAAATTGCCGCATTTGGAGTGAAGAGAATCCACATGAGACCCTTGAAACGCCATTACATCCACAAAAACTGACTGTTTGGTGTGCTCTATGGGCTGGTGGAGTCATTGGGCCATACTTCTTCCGCAATAATGCTGGAGAGGCAGCTACCGTTAATGGAGACCGGTATAGAGCCATGATAACCGACTATTTTGTTCCCGAATTGGATGGCATGAATGTGGATGAGTTGTGGTTCCAACAAGACGGCGCTACATGCCACACAGCGCACGTCACAATCGATTTATTGAAGGAAACATTCGATGAGCGCATAATTTCGCGGAATGGACCTGTCAATTGGCCACCAAGGTCGTGTGATTTGACACCATTGGATTATTTTCTTTGGGGATATGTGAAGTCGCTCGTCTACACCAACAAACCAGAAACGTTAGGGGAATTGGAAGCCAACATTCGTGGCGTTATTGCCGACATACGGCTTCATATGCTCGAAAAAGTGGTTGAAAATTGGACCTGTAGAATTGGCTTTATTCGAGCCAGCCGCGGCGGCCACATGCCCGAAATCATATTTAAACATTAATGGCATAAAATTATCCTTCCAATAAAGCCAAATTGATGGACCTTAAAACGATTTTCTTGTGTTTTATTTCAATTCGAAGTTCTATACCCCTAAAAAAACACCCTGTACATGTAATTTGTTTTTTTTTGTTATTGTATAATTATACATTTTTTCTCCCCTTTCCGAAAAAGTATATTTGGTTCATACGACAGAACTAAAGCTCGTTAATATATGCATCCCACGATTTAATAAAATATTTGCTGTAAACGGCAGATTTCTTAAAAACAAATTGGAATTTAACAAACGGCATTCCTTAATTTTCTAATACAATTTTTTCACGGGCGACTTTTTTTGCCCTTTTTTACATTCACAACTGTCAAAATCTGCCAAACCTGGTATAGTCAACAATTGTTTTACTTACGGGTTTGACGTACAAGCTTTTTTTCCAAGATATGTCAAAATCAAGGATTTTTATTTTTTACTATTTGTAAGACATGTTTATGATTCGTTTGGTATGAAAAACGATAATTTTAAAAAATCGGACTTAAGTGGTTAAGTCAAAAATCAGTCGATATGTATATGGGAATGCACGGCCTACTATCTTATTTAACTATGCTTAATTTGATATAAAATACCTACATATAAAGGGCTTAGAAGCATAAGGATCTGAGTGAAATTTTTGAAAATATAAAATATACCAATATTTGCATACTTAAATATAGTGTTTATTTCGTGTTGGCAGTAAACATTCTTTAATTAGTTAATTAAAATTAATTTCACACAAATTTCATTACCCAGAATTAACAATAAATTTGGGTACATTGTTGTGTTTGTAAGGATTAATACACCAGAAACTGCGATGGTTAGTTCTAATATAACTTTTCAGGTGTTCCGAGGAACTGGTTTAGGAAAGTGAACGCTACGGAAGCTAAAATGGGCCGGTTTCTAGTGGATGAGGTTTTTAAATAAAAAGAACTAGGGTTTCAGCTGACACAAAAATCAGCTTTTTGTTAACTTGATGGTTAGCAGAGCGTGCCAAATTTCTCTGATGCAGAAGTCTAGAAGCTTCCAAAATGGATATATAAGAAAAGCTATGGCGGATGTCTCCATTTTCCTTTTCTATTCTAATAAAAACTTTTAATAATTAATTAAAAATAACTATACAAAAAATTATTAAAGCAATAATGATTTTCATAAGAAATAAAAATAAATTTTCTTGGCTTTGAGCTCATTTATAGTCTTGGTACTTTGGAAAATGTATATTCTGTGAAAACAATAGTTCCATTAAATTATTGGTATACAAAATAATCAAAACCGATGGGCATGAATATCTGATTGTGTACAAAAAAATGTACTCTAATCACAAAGATGTATCATGCGAAGAGATCAATTCCGCCAGATGGCAGTGTATGCTCAGCGTTATGGTAAAAGTTAATGGAACTAAGATTTTAGCTGACACAAAAACCAGCGTTCTGTTAGCTTAATGGTTAGCAGAGCGTACCAAAATTTCTCTGATTGATGAAGAAGTCTAGCAGCTTTCGAAATGGATCTAAGGAAAAGATATAGCTGTTGTCTCTAGCGTTTTCCTTTTCTATTCTAATAAAGTTTTTAATAACTAATTAAAAGATAATTATTAAAGAAAAAAACCAATAATAATAAAATGCCTTGAGCCCATTTATAGTTTTGGTGCTTTGCAAAATGTATAAGCCGTAAGAACACCAATTCAATTGAATTGTTGGTATACAAAATAAAAAGGTGATGGTTAAAATGGATAAAAAAGAAGAATAGTTTACGGTCCTTTGTTTGAGCTCTTGTCTTGCGGACATGTCGGGTAGTTTCGAGAATTTTTGACGGAGAACATACACTATCTGCGTATTGAATTAGCTGATTATGATCTGTGCACCAATATTATCATCTACGTTCGCAGGTCCTCGCTTATTTGCGAAACTGCTACCCGATTTCCATGTGTCAGGAGATTGATGAGTGGTCTGTCATATTTCCTGTTTTATACTTCTCTTACCATTGAAATGTGCAAAGTTTTTCAGCCTACACAAAATTTAACAATATTTTTGAACCAATCGTTTTATTTGTAAATAAATAAAGCTACCCAAACAAAATGTTTTAATGGAACTGGTAGGACAAAATGCCATAATCTCTTTAATTGTCATGTGGCAAACACGGCGACCGAAAATTGAGCATGGGACTACCTAATTTTGTCTGCCCTGCTTCTAACCCCATATGAAATATGGTATATAATATACAGCATGCATTGCTTCCTGTTACCAATATTTTGTAATGTGCATATACGAGGTGTGTTCAAAAAGTATCGCGAATTTTGTGTTTTTTCAAAAATTATTTATTTATTCATGAATATCTATTTTGTCCCCTTCAAAGTAATCCCCATGATATATTATACACTTGTGCCAACGGTTTTTCCAATCTTCGAAGCACTTCAAAAAATCATTTTTTTGTATCTTGTTCAGCTCTTCCTTCGATGCCGTCTTTATCTCGTCAAGAGAAGCGTAACGTCGTCCTTTCATGGGTCTCTTCAGTTTAGGGAACAAGAAAAAGTCACAGGGGTCAGATCTGGGGAATACGGTGGCTGCGGCATCATTAGTGTGTTGCTTTTGGCAAAAAAGTCGCGCACAAACAACGATGCGTGAGCAGGGGCGTTATCGTGGTGCAAAAGCCAATTTTTGTTCTTCTTTGCACATCTTCTCGGCCTTCTGAGAACATTTTGTACCACCGATAAACGTTGCTTCGGTCCAAGGTAGCTTCTCCGTATGCCACAGTCAACATTCGGAATGCATCCGCGCACTTAATTTCGTTTTTCACACAAAATTTGATACAGGTTCTTTGATCCATTTTTTTGAATAGGTAAAAATTGAAGACGATCCAAAACACGTGCAAGCAAAGCAGCTGTCAACAATTAACTGAACATTCAAAATGGCTGAGCTTGTCGGTATAAGTGAGAGACATGAGTACCAACATAACGCCACAAAAAATTCGAAATTCGAATATACGTAACCAGCGAAAATTGAAAATTCGCGATACGTTTTGAACACACCTCGTATAACGACAAATTTCCGATCTACTAATTAACGTTTATGTATATCTATTATAATATATTCTATTTACTTTTGTTTTTGGTTTTATGGTTTGTTAATTTTTACATATATTTGTATTAATAATTAACTAAGAATTATTATCAACTGGTCTTGAGCTCGTTAAACTTACAAAAATATGTTCTATTTATTTTTTTGTTTGTTCTTTTCTTTGCGTTATTTGTATATACAATATGTTTGCATGGATTTGTACTATTTGATTTTGTATCTAATCCTATTTCATTGTAAAGAAGGCAAGCTTATAAAAAATATTTCCTGCGATAAGCTTCCTTGAACTCCTTTAATTTGATGCCTATATTTTAATGTTTCAACAATGTATATAAATATATGTATATACCGACATCTGTCCTCTGTCCCGAACCAAAGAAGATTGACGTCCAGCTCATAATCTTATCATTGAACGCTCAGATAAAGTATGTTCTCTGTCAACAGTGGTCCAGCCAAAGTACCAACGCAGTTATACTCGGCATTACAAAAATGTTGGAAACTCGTCGACATATCATCAAAGTAAGAGCTCAACTTTCCCAAACTAACTCCTTTGACACACTCCTTATCACTACACCTGAATAAGTTACATTAGTATACCGATCGCCATTTATGACATACTAGCTTATACCCGTGGGTTTCACCCCACATTTCTATAAAAAATATACAATGGACTATGAAAAATTCCAGTTGTATGGGAGGTTCCACTCCCGCTTTTTCGTTATCCCTAGTTTTTTTGAAGGTGCTAGCGATTAACCTCATATAACCCCTTACCAAATTTCAGTGATCTAAGGTAAATACTTCCAGAGATACGGACTATCAAAAATTCTATTTGTATGGGAGGTGCCCCGCCCCCTATATATATCAAAATATTTTTTAGCCCATGGCCATCCCTGGAAGATATCCAGTGCGTGCTTCAAATTTGGTTACGATCGGTTTATACGTTTAGGACACAAGTCAGTCTATAGATACATACATACATACATAATTTGAATTTTATATATGTATATAGAAGATAGATTAATCCCGACAATCACAAAAATATACCGAAATTACTCGGTTTTATCTGATTAAGGATCTTTTCGTTACTACCCTGTTTAATCCGTCCCACTCCGTGGTGACATGAGACTAAGAAGAGTGGAGTATTGTTACAATAAGAGGGACTGCCCTTAAGTTGCTACAACTTATTCTTCATTAAATAGCCCTAAATCTTCTAAACAATTAGGCCGTCCAATATAGCTCTCCAGTTGTTTCCTCTTTCTGCCAACCGCATCTTTATTCATTCGCACAACATGGTCAGCCGATGAAGCCGCTGCATTTTAATTCGCTGGACTATGTCGGTGTCTGCATATAGCTCATACATCACGTCATTAAATCTTCTTTGGCACACGCCTGCTTGGAAGAGTGAGTCTTCGTTGGATTTCAGGGTTGACATTATTTTTGGTGTTAATGCTGGTTCCCAGGTCAACGAAGTCCTTTACTATTTTGAAATTATGGCTGCTAATAGTGGCGGGGTTGGCAAGAGGCAAATGCGCTGACTCTTTGCTTGATGACAACATGTACTTAATTTTTCTCACCATCAAATAAATTTGTTCGTGTCTTCTTCTAGTTTGGAGTACTCAAAATTTATAGCGTGGTTGTTACGGCCAATGATGTCACTGCCGTAGGCATATGCCAACACGCTTTAATAAAATATTGTTCCAGCGCGGTTAAGTTTTGCAGCTTTTATTATTTTCTCCAGCATCAAATAAAAGAAATCGCATGATAGGCGGTCAACCTCTCTTAGATCTCGTTTAGTTTCGAGCGGTTCGGAGAGCTCCTTCCCAATTCTGCTCTAGCTGGTGGTGTTCATCAACTGCATTTTACACAGCCGCATAAGGCATAGCGGTATATAGGCAGCTCCAGTTTTTGCTATCGAAAACGACTTTCAAACCAACAAAGATTAGATATGTGTACAGTACTTTCTCACGCCCTTGTTCTAATTTTTTTAAACGCATAAGTAAATAAAAATCTTTATGTAAACAAAAAATATAATTTGAAACTTTCACTATTTCTGGCGAGAGAAGAAGAAGCAATCAGCTGGCGGGAAAATGTCACCTTGAATAGATTCGCATTGAACCAAAAGCCTACGCATGACAGTTTGTACGATTTCGCCGTGTGAGCATCTTTCTTATTTCGTCATTTAATCACCAAAGTTTCTTTTCCCCAGAGACTTTTCACTTTGCCTTTTCACAAACCAGTATTCTATTGTGGTCTTTTCTCACTATGGGAATGAAATAGCTCTAACTTAGTTACCGTTACATCATATTCAGCCAGATCAAAAAATAATATTAAACAAGATATTTATTTTTAATCATACTTGGTAATATTTAGAAACAATATAGGGGTTAACTTTTCTATTAATTATTCACTTAATTTATCCGTTCTCTTTATAGGATACTTTTCCTGCTACTGATGATTGCCTCAAAAAAATTTACTACTTAGGCATATAATTCTATGACATTAGGATCGATTTTCTTCCGTTTTCGATGAATGACGCTCGAAGTCAAGCCCAAGCTAAAGCACGCAAGGCCTAATGCAAAATTTGTCCAGAGAAGCTTCTTCGGTTAGAAATCCCACGAAGTGAATTTTATTGCAGTCCTAGTAAACCCGGTAATGCTTCGCTGCGTTTTAGAACTTATAACAGACTGAGCCCGATTTAAATCATTATATCTATGAAACCATTTCATATATGGAACTTAACCACATCGTGTATTCCAGTACTCGTTATCACCTTTTGTTTGATACCTATATTGTACTAACACATTTTTGGCCCCCCTAGGGGATATCTTAAATTTTAAGTTAGACGTCCAGTAATAAAATTCTACTCCCTCCTGTAAATTTTATTATATGTAGAGATGATCTAGCCTGTGGATAAGATTCTATGGACTGCCCGGGCCCCACAAAGAAAGTTCAGGACGTTGCGAGGCCATGTCGTTGTTTAGTTTGGGTTTTCCACTCTGAATATTTAATGCATGAACAGCAAACGGTCTCGCGAATTTCCAAAAAAACTCTCCATTTGTTGTCGCAATGTTTCTCGTTGCAGTAAAATTAAGGGATCAAAACTTTATATAACAGCATTAACATTGCAATTTGAAGCGTAAAATGAAAGTGAAAGTTTTTCCTCGTATGAAAATATTTTGGCAGTTGTTATCACTATTTCACACACAGTATTCAGAATGAACAGTGCAGTGAAAACGTGAAAAGGTTTGTTTTATTCCATTGTTTTTATCATACGAAAACCAACAATTCATTTCTGCTTTATTTTTAATTTTTTTTTACAAACGTGAATCAAAACTTGTGTGAAAACTTATAAAAGTTCTTTGTTGTTTTAAACGTGTACTTTATTTAGAGATGATATAAACGGAAGTGAAGTAAGTATAAAAAGAAATTACAATAGTATATGAACAAGTTACAGTACAATGAAATGATACAGGGTTGCATTAGAATTACTTCGTACTCTCCAACACCTGCCCTCGAAGAATTTCGACTGCAACCTCTCAGAAAGTAGTGTTTGTTATACCCAAGCCCGTCATGCATTTGTAGTGCTTCTCGGCTGGTAGTCCCTTCGTTAAGACATCCGCTGGCATATCTTCAGATGGCATGTATTTTAAAATGATGTCGCCGTTTTGATGCTTCTCTCGTATAAAGTGATGACGTACGTCAATATGTTTGGTACGTGAATGGAAAGCGTTATTTTGCACAAGTTTTTGAGCACTCTGGCTGTCGTTAAATATTTCGATAGTTGCGCACTCTTTACCAATCTCGTTCAACATTTCACGTAGATAAAGTGCCTCTCTAGTAGCTTCACACAAAGCCATATATTCGGACTCTGTGCTTGAAAGAGACACAGTTTTCTGTTTACGCGCTTCCCATGATACAGGTGCCCCAGCTAATATGTGTAAAGGCGTAGCCGGAGTATGATCGTCTGCCCATCATATTTGCACCCCAGTCTGCGTCGACGACCGCGTGCAAGTCCGCTCCTGTTTGCTTGTAAAGGAGACCATAATTCAAAGTGCCTTTAAGATATCTAAGTAAGTGCTCCTCATTGTAGTTGGAATTGAACTGGCTTAAAAAGATAACTGCATAAGCCAAGTCAGGACGCGTTGTCACTGCCAAGTATAACAGTGCACCAATTAAATTCTGATATGGATACTTTTTCATTAGGTCCACATCTGATTTAGCTGGTTTTTCCAGTTTAAAGTTACACTCTAATGGCGTTTTGATGGGCTTGCAATCTTCCATATGAAATCGTTTTAAAATGTCTAGTGCGTATTCACGCTGACTCAAAAATAAAGATCGGTTTTGTAGATCTTGCCGAAAACGTATACCCAGGCAAGTTTTAACTGGACCTATGTCCTTCATTTGAAAACATTCGGCGAGATATTGTTTGATTTCGCTCAACCATATCCGATCGTTTGTGGCAATCAACAGATCGTCGACATACAGAGTAATTAGCATGAGTTTAAGTTTTGTTTTCATAATAAACAAACAGGGGTCACGTTCCGAAGGCGTGAAACCCATTTTACGTAGTGTGGCGCTTAATTTTTGATACCACTGAAAACCCGATTGCCGTAAACCATATAAAGACTTTTTAAGTTTACATACCGGATTGTTCGCTTTAGCTATATCTGATTTCCATCTTTCAGCTATGCTTCTAATTTCTCGAGCTTGTTTGTCATCTGCATTCATCAGTTTTCCTGAAAGCACTCTTTCTAAAATTTCACTTAAGTATTCTGGCAATTCCATATACACGGTTTGCTCAAGCTCACCGTTCAAGTAAGCTGTGATTACATCCATTTGATGTACTTGCAAGTTAAACTCTGCTGCTAGTGCTGATAGCATACGAATCGAAGTTAATCGAGCTACAGGAGAGTATGTGACATTAAAGTCCTCCCCTGGACGTTGCGAGCACCCTTTTGCCACCAGACGCGCTTTCTTCATATTACCATCTTTGGTTCGAAACACAAAACGATTGCCAATAATTTTTCGTTCCGTGGGCCGCTCAACAATATCCCACGTTTCATTTAACATTTGTGTCATGTACTCATTTTCAACTGCATGGAGCCATGATGCACCCTCATCGCCATTTATTGCTTCTTGAAAAGTTTCTGGGTCATTCGTCGGCGCTAGATTTGCATATTCACAATCTTCAAAATCATTGCTATTTGCATCGGAGCTTTCGGCAACTTCTTTAGTTGCACTGTTTGCCGGTTGTTGATAACCTTTTTTGCGTCGACCTGGTCCCTCGGTTTTAATTAGTTTTGGTCGACCTCTACCGCGTTTTGTGTCTTCGACACCTTCACGTTCATTTGAAGATTGTTCAGAAACTTCGTCAGACTGAACATAAATTTCATCGTTTTTCAATTGTAAATCAATTTCTAAACTTTATGATTTTTCATCATTTTGTTTCTTGAACATTTTATCTAGAAACTTAACATCGCGGCTAACTAAAACTTTCCTTTTGTCTGGCGACCATAGGCGATACGCTTTGGATTCGGTTGAATATCCAATGAGGATACACTCTTCTGAGCGTGAGTCAAATTTACTATTTTTATTGTCTTTTTTTAATACGTACGACTTTGTACCGAAAGGTCTCAAATGAATTACTATAGGGGTTTTCCCCCACCCAATTTTTTTGGTGGCACTTCCTTTTTCAGTACTTTGGTTGGGCACCTATTTCTTATATAATTTGCAGTGTTAATGGCTTCTGCCCAAAAAACAGCTGGCAGACCTGCCTGCTTCAGCATACACCGAGACATTTCTAAAAGCGTTCTGTTTTTTCGCTCTGCAACACCATTTTGTTGCGTTGTATATGGAGCAGTCAGCCGGCGCTTAATACCACAATCATTTAAATAGTCTTGAAAGTCGGTGCTCATATATTCCAACCCGTTGTCAGATTGAAGCACTTTTATTTTCTTCCCTGTAAAATTTTCTACCGCATTCTTAAATAACTTAAACATTTGCAGAGCTTCACTTTTTTGCTTCATAAAATAGACTTCGCTATATCGCGTAGAATCGTCTGTAAAAGTTATAAAGTATTTTGCACCTGAATGCGAGCGTGATCGCATTGGCCCACAAACATCTGTGTGGGCGATTTCCAACAAATCGGACATGCGCTGCTGGCTCTGCTTCGGAAAACTTTCCTTTGTTTGCTTTTCGCTAATACAAATTTCACATGTTTGCAGCTTTTCGTTTGTGTCAAATTTTATGCCGTGCACCATATTTACTCCACGCTTCAAGTCATTTTAGTTTAAATGACCCATTCGCTCGTGCCAAGTTTGTATATTCATGTTTTTCGTTTCAGAAATATTTGCAATAGGTTCAGCGCTTTTAATATAATACAAAACACCAATTCGTGCAGCTGTAAGAATGCGTTTATTATTTTTTACAACAATTGCTTCATCTCGGCGAAAAATTATTTCGCACCCTTTGTCTACTATTTTTGACACAGACAATAAATTTGTGCGTAGCTCTGCCACATAGCTCTGTCTGTACATCACTTTTTCGAAGTTGATTCTCTCACTATTTCCCCTTTCGTTGATAGTCGCTTTGACATTACCAACACCTGTGATGCTAGCTGTGTTGCTGTTCGCCAAGCAGAGAGTTTTGTTTATTTCTTTAAGTGTTTCGAAGTTTTCTCTATTCGAAGACATATGCGATGAACAGCCACTGTCTAAGCACCAAAATTCGCTAAGATTTTTTGCCAACGATGCTGATTCGGAGAACAAAGATTTTTCGAAGTTTCCTTCATGAGCTTGACGTGCGTTTGAGTGCGACGTTTTCTCCTTTTGTTTTGCTCGACAATTACGTGCAATGTCGTCAGTTCTGCCACATTTATAGCAATTTCGCTTTTCTTGTTTTTCCTTCGATACATTTTGCTTGGCGTAAGTGTGACCAGCTTGGTTTTTTATGTAACTCTTACTTGATTGTGCTATTAATCCATTTTGCTCTGTATCAGCCTCTTTAGCTTTTCTGGATTGTTCTTCTTCCATTATTTTTACGCGAAGAACGTCTGGATCACGCGTCTCTAGGGCACAACGGAAGGTTTCGTAGGACTCGGGCAAACTATACAATAATAAAATTGTCAGGAGATCGTCACCCACAGTGACATTTATTTCTTTCAGCTTATCAACTGCATGGAAGAATTCGTTGAGATGTTCACGAACGTTGTCCTCTTCCTTCATACGTGCAAGCGCAATACGTTTTAACACGGTGGCTTTTCGCGCAGGCCCTTTTGATTGAAAAGTTGACTCTAGTTTATTCCACATATCATGCGCTGTTTCACAATCAGTGACCAAACCAAACTCTGATGGAAACATAGCAAGCGTTATGTCAGCGCAAGCTTTTCGATCGAATCCCTTCCATTTTGCGGCGGCGGTTGCATCGCTTGGACATGGATTTTCACCCGATGCGTAATCCCACAAATCGCACTTTATCAGAATGGCACGCATTTGTAGCTTCCAGCTGTCATAATTATCCGCGTTTAGCGGATCAATCCTCACACTTGTCGTGGCTATTTTTTGATAAATCGATGTAACTATTTTCAGTTACCAATCGCGCAAATTTATACTGAATTTAACTTCTTGAGAAAATTACTATTTTCCGAATTTTGGTAGGGCTGGGCCCATAACCTGTTGTTTTAAACGTGCACTTTATTTAGCGATGATATAAACGGAAGTGAAGTAAGTGTAAAAAGAAATTACAATAGTATATGAACAAGTTACAGTACAATGAAATGATACAGGGTTGCATTAGAATTACTTCGTACTCTCCAACACCTGCCCTCGAAGAATTTCGACTGCAACCTCTCAGAAAGTAGTATTTGTCATACCTAAGCCCGTCATGCATTTGCAGTGCTTCTCGGCTGGTAGTCCCTTCGTTAAGACATCCGCTGGCATATCTTCAGATCGCATGTATTTTAAAATGATGTCGCCGTTTTGATGCTTCTCTCGTATAAAGTGATGACGTACGTCAATATGTTTGGTACGTGAATGGAAAGCGTTATTTTGCACAAGTTTTTGAGCACTCTGGCTGTCGTTAAATATTTCGATAGTTGCGCACTCTTTACCAATCTCGTTCAACATTTCACGTAGATAAAGTGCCTCTCTTGTAGCTTCACACAAAGCCATATATTCGGACTCTGTGCTTGAAAGAGACACAGTTTTCTGTTTACGCGCTTCCCATGATACAGGTGCCTCAGCTAATATAAAGGCGTAGCCGGAGTATGATCGTCTGTCCATCATATTTGCACCCCAGTCTGCGTCGACGACCGCGTGCAAATCCGCTCCTGTTTGCATGTAAAGGAGACCATAATTCAAAGTGCCTTTAAGATATCTAAGTATCCGTTTTGCTGCCTTCCAATGCTCCTCATTGTAGTTGGAATTGAACTGGCTTAAAAAGTTAACTGCATAAGCCAAGTCAGGACGCGTTGTCACTGCCAAGTATAACAGTGCACCAATTAAATTCTGATATGGATACTTTTTCATTAGGTCCACATCTGATTTAGCTGGTTTTTCCAGTTTAAAGTTACACTCTAATGGCGTTTTGATGGGCTTGCAATCTTCCATATGAAATCGTTTTAAAATGTCTAGTGCGTATTCACGCTGACTCAAAAATAAAGATCGGTTTTGTAGATCTTGCCGAAAACGTATACCCAGGCAAGTTTTAACTGGACCTATGTCCTTCATTTGAAAACATTCGGCGAGATATTGTTTGATTTCGCTCAACCATATCCGATCGTTTGTGGCAATCAACAGATCGTCGACATACAGAGTAATTAGCATGAGTTTAAGTTTTGTTTTCATAATAAACAAACAGTGGTCACGTTCCGAAGGCGTGAAACCCATTTTACGTAGTGTGGCGCTTAATTTTTGATACCACTGAAAACCCGATTACCGTAAACCATATAAAGACTTTTTAAGTTTACATACCGGATTGTTCGCTTTAGCTATATCTGATTTCCATCTTTCAGCTATGCTTCTAATTTCTCGAGCTTGTTTGTCATCTGCATTCATCAGTTTTCCTGAAACCACTCTTTCTAAAATTTCACTTAAGTATTCTGGCAATTCCATATACACGCTTTGCTCAAGCTCACCGTTCAAGTAAGCTGTGATTACATCCATTTGATGTACTTGCAAGTTAAACTCTGCTGCTAGTGCTGATAGCATACGAATCGAAGTTAATCGAGCTACAGGAGAGTATGTGACATTAAAGTCCTCCCCTGGACGTTGCGAGCACCCTTTTGCCACCAGACGCGCTTTCCTCATATTACCATCTTTGGTTCGAAACACAAAACGATTGCCAATAATTTTTCGTTCCGTGGGCCGCTCAACAATATCCCACGTTTCATTTAACATTTGTGCCATGTACTCATTTTCAACTGCATGGAGCCATGATGCACCCTCATCGCCATTTATTGCTTCTTGAAAAGTTTCTGGGTCATTCGTCGACGCTAGATTTGCATATTCACAATCTTCAAAATCATTGCTATTTGCATCGGAGCTTTCGGCAACTTCTTTAGTTGCACTGTTTGCCGGTTGTTGATAACCTTTTTTGCGTCGACCTAGTCCCTCGGTTTTAATTAGTTTTGGTCGACCTCTACCGCGTTTTGTGTCTTCGACACCTTCACGTTCATTTGAAGATTGTTCAGAAACTTCGTCAGACTGAACATAAATTTCATCGTTATTCAATTGTAAATCAATTTCTAAACTTTATGATTTTTCATCATTTTGTTTCTTGAACATTATATCTAGAAACTTAACATCGCGGCTAACTAAAACTTTCCTTTTGTCTGGCGACACGCTTTGGCTTCGGTTGAATATCCAATGAGGATACACTCTTCTGAGCGTGAGTCAAATTTACTATTTTTATTGTCTTTTTTTAATACGTACGACTTTGTACCGAAAGGTCTCAAATGAATTACTATAGGGGTTTTCTCCCACCCAATTTTTTTGGTGGCACTTCCTTTTTCAGTACTTTGGTTGGGCACCTATTTCTTATATAATTTGCAGTGTTAATGGCTTCTGCCCAAAAAACAGCTGGCAAACCTGCCTTCTTCAGCATACACCGAGACATTTCTAAAAGCGTTCTGTTTTTTCGCTCTGCAACATCATTTTGTTGCGGTGTTAGAAGTTCCGAAAATGGAATTACTGATATATATGGATTAAAACAAAAACGAAAGTAAGTGTAGTGAAATGTCGCAAATTGCATACTTTACAATAACCATGATTTTCTGATTAGCTCATAAAGATAAGAAGTTTCCTTATTAAAAATGGGCAGAAAAGTAAAATTTTTCGCTTTCTAGAAATATTAAAACTGCAATTACAAAATCCCAACAAGTTTGTAAACCAATCACATAAAAAATGAATTCAATAACTCACTTCTGTGTGCAAGTAAAAGTCCAAAGCTTATGGGGTTTCATAATCACGGCTGTTGTGATAGCAAAACATGATTTTTATAATAATAATTCAGACGGGCTTCTCTTCCAATTTATTCTGTGCCGAGAGCGACCCCGTTATGGCAAAGTGAATAATTGTTTTCAAGACAATAGGCGTGTTCCAATCAGGAGTGATCCAAATCTAGATAAAAATTTTGCATGTAAATGCAACAACAACGTTGTGATCTTGATATTTATCTGGATCATACATACATATATAAAACCACATATATACACAAACAACTCTCATACAACTGATCCGTATCGTTCCCGGGAGATCTTGATCGAGACACTGATCTGAATAGCACCCAATAACGAAAATTTAAATACTCCGAACTCCGAAACTTTAAAATTTTCACCATAAAAAGCTAATATTTCCTTTAATTTCCTTAATTTAATGTCAAGATATTTTTACAAGTATGAATTAGATTCCATCTGAAATTAATTTCAAAATTTTCCATAAAATGTTTCAAGAAAATTTATAGATTTATGCCAGTGAAGTCAATTATAAAATTCAATCAAAAAAGGACTATTATTAAGCTGATTTTTGTTGGAACGATTTTCCGTCATCCCTTGTCAAGTTTGGTTTTGTGACAAACCGGTTTAGGCGTTCTGCCATTTTCAATGCCTAGTTTCGTTCTTTTAGTACTATTATTATATTACTATATTAAAAGAAAAGTACTTTTTAGAAATGTTTTCAAAGGTAAAATTGCTATGAACAGCGACTGTATTTTTATTGAAATTAGTTTCATTTGTTTCATATAGTGATAGATTCCTCTATTTTTATATCCGATGTTATACATTTTATATCTGATGACTGAATTTTCAATAAAGTAGTTTGTAATGCAATTTTGCAATTTTCGTGTATTTTTCAACCAAAAATGAACTATGTATGATTCTATACATACACCATGTGCTGACTAGTATGTAAACTGGTATTATCCTAATGTATATGCAGACTAGTATTTTGAATGGTATGATATTGATGTATATGATGACTAGTATGTCAACTGGTATGGTACTGATGCAGATGCGGACAATTGCCATCTCGTAGGACATCGCCGTGTTAAAAATACCAGTTGCTAATATTGAAATATTACAGCACCCGAACTAGTTGCGCCGGTTTGGCAAACTAGTATTTGACTAGTAGAATTGACTACAGGGTACTTACAAGTGCCGTACTTGTACTTTATCAATTTTGGTACTTGTACTGGTATTTAATTTTTACAGATCTACTATACTTCATTACACTCATTACCGCCGTTCCTCCATATTTTTCAGCTGCCTAATTTTATGTATAGAAATCCTATGTATGGTGGAGTAGAAGTGGAGAGAAACCAAATAGAATAGGGAGATGAGAGAAATAAGAAGGAGATGTGGAGAATAAGAATAATAGAAAGAGTAAAAGGGAAATGAAGAGGAGGTGGTAAAGGGATATGAAAAATAAACTAAGAGGAAGGGATATGAGGTAGGACATTTAAATGAGGAGGAAAAAGGCATGCAATAGAGGGGTTAGTGATGAGGAATCTTGAAATTGGCAGGTATGCGTACTATTTTCAAGAATTAATTGCACTTTAAATAGCGATGGCAGATGAGTGCCAAGCAACCAGCATGCCAAATATTAATAAGATATTGAAACAGTTTGGTCAATTTATGTCGTTCACAGACGGGCATACGAGGTGTGTTCAAAAAGTATCGCGAATTTTGAATTTTCGCTGGTTACGTATATTCGAATTTCGAATTTTTTGTGGCGTTATGTTGGTACTCATGTCTCTCACTTATGCCGACAAGCTCGGCCATTTTGAATGTTCAGTTAATTGTTGACAGCTGCTTTGCTTGCTCGTGTTTTGGATCGTCTTCCATTTTTACCTATTTTTTTACCAAAATTGCTCAATTGTGACCAAAAACAGCATCGCATGAACATTGCTAATGAGATGTTAAACTTTGTCCGCGACGACCCAAATTTGCTCTAGAGGGTCATAACTGGTGACGAATCGTGGGTTTATGGTTACGACGTGGAAACCAAAGCTCAATCGTCTCAATGGAAGCTGCCGCACGAACCAAGACCGAAAAAAGCGCGCCAAGTTCGGTCGAATGTGAAAGTTTTGCTGACAGTTTTCTTCGATTGCAGGGGCGTGGTGCATCATGAGTTCTTGCCACAGGGAAGAACGTTCAATAAGGAATATTACCTGCAAGTTATGCGCAATTTGCGCGAAGTAATCCGCCAGAAACGCCCGGATTTGTGGAAGAACAAAAATTGGCTTTTGCACCACGATAACGCCCCTGCTCACGCATCGTTGCTTGTGCGCGACTTCTTGGCCAAAAACAACACACTAATGATGCCGCAGCCACCGTATTCCCCAGATCTGGCCCCCTGTAACTTTTTCTTGTTCCCTAAACTGAAGAGGCCCATGAAAGGACGACGTTACGCTTCTCTTGACGAGATAAAGACGGCATCGAAGGAGGAGCTGAACAAGATACAAAAAAATTATTTTTTGAAGTGCTTCGAAGATTGGAAAAACCGTTGGCACAAGTGTATAATATCTCATGGGGATTACTTTGAAGGGACAAAATAGATATTCATGAATAAATAAATAATTTTTGAAAAAAACACAAAATTCGCGATACTTTTTGAACACACCTCGTATGGACGGAAAAATATAGCTTAGTAATTGTTTCATCCTAAACAACTTGATATACATAAGTCTATCTATATCGATTCGTTTATGCAGTTACGAGCTACCTTTAAGCGATTAAATTAATATACTTACCCTGTGAAATATGCTGAGATCAATAAATATGGAAATATTAATTTTACCATAACGGCCTCATATTAGGGTTAGTTTCCACTTAAAATATATCCTTATGTCTTAGTCACAATATAAATCTATTAGTATAATTATTTACCTTAACAGAGAATCCTAAACATTTTTCTAGATCATAGGTAGTCGCTTCGTCCACAGCTGTGCACAAATTATAGGTCTCAGTGTGTTTGTCATTAACATAGTGTTGTCCAAACTTTCAGAACGTGGGCTGGGTGGATCTTTGTTGTCAATGAGCAATATGCAACAATTAGAAGACGAAAGGGAAACAAATAAATTTCTATTGTCAATGGAAACGCCAGGAACTAATATTAATCATAAAAGCCCAAAGGACTCAGATAATCTCCTCTGTGTGCGACAAAATGGAACACCAGAATCAAGATCACAATTACTGCCGGAGTTGTTTACAAGTCCTCATATGCGTGGCAAGCTTAAAAGATGTGTTGGATGTCGTCAGTACACATCGAAAGCAACAGGTGTGCAAGACTTGCCCTACTCTTGCAGCGAAGTTCACAGCGTTTCTCATAAAATTGGAACCTCATCGGTAGGTAGTGATAAGACAATGCCGAAAGCGCAGTCTTTAGGATATATTTGTGGACCTTTACTGAGGCATAATATCGCCTCTGACACAATTATTGGTGGGTTCGCTAATGGCACTATATCCGATGTTGTTAAACCCTCACACGAATACAATGACCGAAATAATTTTTTTCGTGAATCGGCCTCTCAACGAAAAAAATGCAGAAAAGTAGCTGTACCCCTGGAGGATACTGGTGACCCAATAGTACCACTATTGGAACCTGATATAAAAATAAACAGTGACAGGAGCAGTGAAGTAAACGTAGAGCCCTACAAAGAACTGAACGAGGAATGTCGCGATAGTAGTCTGATAAAAAGATTTGCTATTCGGAACAATTTATTGCAGCAATCTGTAAGCACACTTGACTATGACTTGGAAGAGTTAGGTAGTCGATCGATTTCTGATATGATTCTTGAAGATAATAAGGATGTGCCTAATATGTTGAAACATAATAAACCTGTAACTATCAAAAAGTCAATGACGGCATCGGGCGAAAAAACAATCACTAAAATTACAACATCGGTGGCCCACTCAAGAAAAAAAAAAAAAAAGAAAAAAACACATGTAAAGGGAATTCGCAGCAATTTGAAAAGTAAGACTGGTGCTCTTCTCCCAACCCCAATCTGTACAAAATCTAAAAGGTCTAATGATCTCAACATTGTTTCCAACTTACATTATTTGGATGACCGACACTCAGCTGCTTATTCCACTGAGCAGTACAGTGCACATTTAGCCGATCAGCACGAGTATTTATTTGTTCACTTAAATGACGATGAAACTTTACTACTCGATGCCATGGGCGAAATACTTCTGCTAGAGATAAATAAAATTAAAGGTTTGCAGATCTTAAGTGCCACCCAAATTCGAAAACTGCGACAACTAATTGTAAGGGAAAAAGCATTTTTCGAAAATATGCATAAGATTAATAAGAATCTATTTTTGGTGCTGCTAAATCCAGTCATGTTAGCGGAAGAGTTACGTGAGGTCTGCAATGATAAGCAAAGTAAATTTGAAATGGTCTTGAAGAAATTAGAGCGCAACATTGAAATGCTTAAAAAGTTAGTTGGAAGTTCGTTCGGAGACTATAAACGTAAATATTTAAGTGATTCTGAGTTGATGCTGGTAAAACATACAGACAAACTTTACGCTGGAAAATTAAAAGGTGAAATATTGAAGACCAAGGAAAAAAAAGAGAAGCCCAAACATGACATAAAAGACGCGAAAACTTCGATACCACACTTATTAGGAGAAATACTATCTCCGAAACGGGATATCAAAAATAACTCTGCCACTTTATGTAGAACAGCAACTTTCGACTGTAGTAAACATGTGTTATGCAGCACTTCGAATTTAGATAAACAATTAAAAAAATTAGAGACCCAAGAACAGGATACGCGCATTAAGAAAAATAATCATCTCGGCTCCACATGTCTGGCTGGTAGTAGTAGTAGTCCGTTCTATACCAGAAAACTTTCTTCTGACCTCTATTTAGCAGAGATGAATAAAGACGTACGTCGGCTTTTGCAAACCTCCACACCACGTGCATACAATTATTCGACCGGTAGCGTAACCTCTGCTACAAATCTTTATTGTAACGATGAGTACATAAAGTCACTAAGTCGGAGCTTAAAGCTGCATAATAGTATGCTCTTCCTATTGCACTTGCAACAATCAAAAAATGAGCGCACAGGTTCTTGTGAAGATAATCTTGCTATGGAAGTTAATGGTCGGATATTAGCTGATGTGTGCAATGATTTTAATGAGGTACAAAGTCCACCCCCCCCCGCACCACAAGACACTCACATCGAAAACATGTATGAGCTTGAGCATGAAGCTGATACATTTCCCCAGCAGAAGCAGTCGGATATGCAACATATCTTCCAAACGAGTGACCATAGATCACTCGATATTCCTTTATATGATATTATTGGCGGTAACAGTGATATCTGCAATAAATTTACTAGTAAATATGAAGATATGCATGTGCAGATGTCTCATTCACTTGCCCCTTGTACAATTAATGAAAGTACCTACATTTCCAGAGATTTCCGTGATGCTAGCAGGCCAGCAGCCTTTACGTCAGCACGTGCTGTTTCTATTGGATTGAATAAAAATAACCTTCATAAACATTTAAGTCATGCACATTTCAATAAAAAAATTATGGAGCAGCAAGGTGCAGTTAAATCAGTACAGGAGGGTTATATACTAGGTGAAGAGAATGTCAATTACATTATTGAACTGTCTAAAAACCTGCCAATTTGCTCCGTATACGAAAATAAGTCAATTTTCAATATAGGATTTGCTTGGGATCATCATCAACAGCAGGAAAAAGTTAAATTCCCACTCAATCAGTCCATAGTAACCGGCATTCCAAAACGTTATAATCGCGGCATTCCGAACTTCTTGCATACACCTGTCCATGCAGTATCACTTACTTTTGGTAAAATTGCATCCACGAACTATATTGCAGATAATAAAGATGGTGAACTAAGCGAGGCACAAACACTTAATAACTATTTTAAAGATCAGTTGAAGTATTATCCGACACCCAATATAGCTGTCGGCTACAATAGCACTCAAAGCTTTGATTGTTCCGAAAAATACTTACACCAACCACATCGCGCAAAGAAAGATAAAAGTTACGGAAACTCGCGTGATATAGGGTGTGATACCGGAAAGGAACTGGTCCAGAAACCGTCGTTGGGTCGGAGTTTTTTCAAACAAAATGGTGCGTATGAGAAT
This sequence comes from Merzomyia westermanni, assembly GCA_949987695.1. NCBI lineage: Eukaryota > Metazoa > Arthropoda > Insecta > Diptera > Tephritidae > Merzomyia > Merzomyia westermanni. Next base: position 30,045,158 of record OX465292.1, read on the forward strand.
GGGTTTAAGTCAGATTCTTCCGTGCCTGCTACAACCTTAAATGTAGAGGGTATGGGTGGAATTGCGGTTGTAAATGACAGGATTGCTGTTGGTGATCAAGCATACAACAAACTTACCACAACTTGTGTAGACGACGTAGCGGCAGGGAATAGAACACAACATTTTGGAGAAAGTGACTCGTATCCTGTTTTGCACGATATATATATTGATAATAATTCATCGGTGACTGAAACTAACATAACTACATCAGCCGCCATAACATCTACCAATGGTGTTGCCGATACTACAACCGCAACTATGAGGCTGGTAGTCGCTAAAGGTCACAAAAGACGCTCTAAGCTTTCTATGACTATGAGTAATTTAATTTCAGAGTGCGAAAAATATGGTAACATGAAGTGTAGTGTATCTGATAGTGGTTCAGATTTACGTGCCTTCATATCCTCTCATGAGCCAGTATCAAGCGGTTTTAGTTGTCAATATAAAACAAATGTTTACTTGCAAAAATACTTTGGCCAGCAAATACATCAGAAAAGGCAGCAAGCAGGTGAAGAGAGAGTAGGAGAGGAAGAGATATATGATAAAGATAAATCATATCGTGGTGATATGGACGCGTCAGGAAATAGTAAAATATTTAAAATTGAACAAGACATTGCTTTACCCTCTCAAATGTATGCCCCTACAACAGAAACTATGTTCGAAACTAATTCTAACGAATTTTCAGATGAAAACGATTTGAGTAAACTGTGTGGTCACACAGAAGATACAATTTCATTTCCCGATAAAATAAGTAGTAGTAAGATAGAATTCGTTAAGGGGAGCACTCAAAGCCTGTGTACGATTGAAACGGGGCAGAATCTGACCAACTCGAAAGGCGATTTACCGACTGCTCAATACTTTGTGGAAAAAGAAGCTGAGTTCACCGAAAAATATCCTGTTTCAGCACCGAAATTATCTGCGATTTCCAAATTAACAAAAGATGGAAAAGTAAATGTTTCTCGCAATCTATCAACGCAACCTGTCGACATACCAACTAGACTCCACGATGAAGATGATAATTCTAGTCAACATGCATTTCCTACATTGTCGTCGCCACGTCGTCAAAGTACCGAAGACAGTATTGACACAGATGATGAATACTTTCGTTACGAGCTACGTAAGCTAGAAGAATTAGAAGAGCATAGAAGCATTGACTCTGAGGCCAAAACTCCGGCTATGAAAAATATCATAACAGCCTTGGTTTCAAAAAATATGCAACTTTTCTCAGAAATCGATCATTTTACTGTTGCTCGTAACCAGTACCATAACCAAGATCTGGAAGCCCTTAGAGTAGCAGGTAAATTAAGAACTAATGATCGCTGCGAGCCAGATGAAAGAGCTAAGCAAGTGATGACCGATGTTTTAAGGGAACTAAAGTCTTCTGTCAAGAAATTACAAGCAATAGATAATGCTATGATGTATTCAGCAAAAAAGTCGTCAACAAAACCACATTGCCTTACAAAAATTTCCGGAACCAGTGTGGAACGTGTAACAAAAGTGACGGACCTGCGGAGAGCATGGCAGGATTCCATAAATGATGATTGCAAACAGAGCGAATATTTGAATGATGATTACATCAACTCCGCTGCCTGTAGAGAGGTATTTTGTGGGGCTGATGTGGTATGTAACAACGATAGTTATGAAGATTTGACCCTGTGTGGTTTTCGAAACCACACTTTAGAAAAGGTTATCAGTTATGATGCAGAACTTTTTACAACATCACAAACCCGTGTTTGGAAACGACGCTATCCACACAATTTTAATGATTCTCAAATAGAAAAGATGGATCATGAGTTGCATTGTCAACCATGCTGTCCATATCCATCAGGTGAAAAAAGAACTCCTAATAACAATTTTATTAAAAATAATTCGAAATTATCATCAAATAAAAGTAGAAGCTGTGAAATGCAAGAACATGTCTTGCCAGTATCGCTACCAGTAACCACATCATTTGACATAGTTGACTTTTACATAGATGAGCAACAAGATATGGATTGGGAAGTAGATAAAACTACTACAACCGGTGTCAGACTTGGTTCAGATATCTCAGTTACTCAAAGTGAGGAATTAGGAAGGGACGAACAGGATATGCATTCAACTGATTATCAAACCTCTCAGAGCTGCGATGCTGAAAACACAGAAATAAGAAAGTCTTCTGAAAAAATTTACACAAATCACAATCCGCCCTGTGCTAATAATGTTATGCCTTTGTCCAATAATGCCGGGTACCTACATGAAGTTTTGGCAAAACCACTGCAAACTCCACTTAGCTTTGTTAGTAGTGAATCTCAAGTAACTAATGGAAGTTCTGCAGTCCTTGGTAGTAGCAAATGGAAACTATTGAAAGCCCTAAAAGAACGAAAAATTGAAGAAAAAAATAATCAAGATAAAATCAAAGACGATGAAGAGCGCGATAAGGTAAGCGAATTATTTATATGTTACTTATGAACTTGGTAAAAACGCAAATATTCGCCAGCAATATAGCAATTGAAGAAATAGTTTCAGCAGAGAAAGGGGTTCAGATACGTCCGCAACATATCTTCGCTCTCTCGCCAGAAGCGTGAATGTGCTAAAGTTTAATGTTGGGATGTCAGCTTTAAAAGCTTATTGTTTTTGGAAAATTCTTGTATTTTGGCTGGTTTGTGTTACTTACTTAAATGGCTCTTAACCATATAAATGGTTTGGCTGTCCAACAACGGGCGCCAGTCCTTTCTTCGCTGGAGCCACTGTCGCCAATTGGACAAACCACACTTATTAGCACAACTTGGTCTAGAAAGCGAACCTGCTAAGTTTTACTTAGCTAGACTATATCGACGGATGAGTAAAGCTTATACAGCTCGTTATTACATCTTTTTCGATAATCGGCGTCGCCAACTCATAATTATCCATAAATGAAGAACGTTTTTCTCGAATACCCCTAGAGCAGCCTCATCCGATGTTTTCACGATCGAATCTTCTGCGCCAGAGTACCTCACTTTTCAACTGCTTACTCGTTGGTGTTAGTGGTGGTTAGCAGGTAAATGAAGTATTCTACTACTTCGAAACTAGTACGTTCACCACCAACCCAATTTGTCCAGTTTCTTTGTCTAGGTACGAGTAGGCAGAAGTTTAGGCGCGGTTGTTAAGTCGAATAGTGCCAATGTCGTCGGCACTCGCAAACAGTTTCACGCTCTTGTAAAATATTGTTCCAGCGCGGTTAAGTTCTGCAGCTTGTACTATTTTCTCCAGCATCAAATTTAGAAATCGCACGATAGGGGCGCCCTGTCTGAAACTTATAGGATAGGTTCTTCGCAAATTTGACCGAGCTGGTGGTATTGCCCAACGTTATTTTGCACACCCATATAAAAACTTCTACAATTAACGATTTTTAATTGTAATTATAAAAAATACATCTTACAATTGATCAATTAATAATACGAGGACATTAGCTGTTATATTGCTAGAAACTTCTACTGTGAGAACATGTTGGTGATATCTGCGATATTTCCCAAAAAATTGCTTGATTTTTTTCAAATAATACTTTCGTGAAAGTTCTGTGCCCCTGATTGTTTCATAAAACAATTTAAAAATCCATTATAATTTTTTCAATTTTAATTAATTTAATTTTAAATAATTTAATTGCGACAAGGAATTTAAATTTTAATTGCAATTAATTTTAAACCAATTAATTTAATTGCAAATACTTAAATTGCAATTAATTTCTTAGTCAATTAATAAATCGATTAAAAAATGTTATTGAGATGCAAGATTTTTTAGTGAATTAACTGCGTAAAAGCACTTGTCTTGAAAATATTGTTTTTATTTCTAAAATTCATATTTAGTCTAATAAATGCGATTTTCTACTTTAATAGGTACAAGCAACTTCAAATAAAGTTTTTTTTTAGAATATGATTTTGAACATGGTGATGAAAATTGGTTTTTTTTTGGCAAGTTTTATATTTATTCAAAAAGCATTTATTGAGCTTAAATTTCAGTTTTTACATAAACAAACTTAAACTTAAACGAAATTTAATAAAAAAATAAATTTAAATACATATGTGCATACATAAATAATATATAATATTTACATGTATAATGTATAAATAATAAAAGTGCATACAAAATTAAACACATATTGTTAAAAAACTAATAGATACTTATATTTATTTGGTTATTCTGTTACTTAATAATTAAGGACTAGCAGCCCGTGTGCGACGTTGTTTGCAAATTCAGTTTTTAAATTTTTTTAAACATGCTTTACTATTAAATACATTGTTACGTTGACTTGATACTTGGTATGGGGATACCAAGTTTTAAGTGCTCGTAATAAGGTGCAAGAAAGAAGGAAATAAAGAACTCGTTAGTTCAGATATATGATAACAATGTTTATTACAGTGAAAGTGCAGGAATTAAGCAATTAGGGAAATTATTTAAAAATTGGCATAGAATTAAAACGCATATATATATATATCGGAAAAAGGCTTACCTTCGGTGACTTGGCTGCTAGCTGTTTCTTCGACGTTCGAAAAGGAAGTGAGAAAGCAAAAATTAATAAATTAGGTCGTACCCACCGCCGAATACTGGCTCTCGCTATTATCCGGCGGGGTAAACGGTTATCGGTTTTAACCGAGATAAATTATAAGAAAAGCTTTGGACATTAGGGTGTGCTTTAATATTTAGGCCTGTGGCCTAAACATGCCGGCCCCCTTGCGGCAAGCAATCTCCAAACGCTCTCAGCGGCCAAGTCCCATATGGGCAAGAAATTACAACTAGGACTTAAAACTACGTGGATTCCTATTTCCGATCGTCACCCCTGCGCAGCTCTCCTGTGTGCGGTCCTGTGGATGAAAAGAAACGGTTAGTAGTTATGAACGTGGGTTAACTTTAGTGCACTTTACTTATTTTAGCTTATGTAAAAGTTTATTGCTGGTGGGCTCCAGAGACCACCAAGCCAAATATGGTTGCCTGGGTCAGCAGCCCCGCCACCGTCGATGGCGGTGCGCCGCTGACCATAATGTTGGCGTAGACATCGGCGCCTAATGTGAGCCGGACTGGTGAGGCCCGGTGGAAAATAGGATCCGCCAGCTTCATGAATTGGAACGGCGTTGCTACTGACGGATCAAGTGAGGTGGTCGGACTGAGCCGCGAATAACGAGCCACTACTGTGGCCTGGGTCGTCACTTCTCCGACTACCCCATATTTCCCGCGAAGGACGAGAGTGCACTTAGTATGGTAGTGCGTGCCGGTACGTTCTAAATGTAGGTCCTTGGCTAGGTTAGCGTCGATAATGGAATTGGGAGCGCACGGATCGATGAGGGCGCGCACTATGTCGAGCTCACCCCCCGCCGCTATTCGGACCATGGCCTTTGGAGCGATGGCTGCGAAGGCTCGCGTGATGCTTAAAGGCGCCTCCCCTAGGCGCCCTGTTCTAAAGCCGGATGGAGTCCTCTCGTGTAGCGCGAGAGCTGCGCCTTGATTACGTGCTGGATACGGGGCCGCCCTGCCAGCGGAACGTCGTGACGAGCGGGACGAACGTGGTTCCGCGTAACCACGGCGACCTCCGGTAGGACGGTGCGATGGGCGGAAAGGACGTGTCTCCGCGCCATCCCCGCGTGGAGAGTTTGATGGCTTCTCGTGGTTTAGGAGTGCTCGAAAAGGGCGAGGTCCCGACGCAACCTGTTCAACCTTGGACGGTAGTGCGGTAGTGTCCTCCCTTCTATTCACTTCTTCGTCAGCTACTTCTTCTGCCCATGTCATCGTCCTCTACGCAATGTGGATGGATAGTGCTCCATCCGAGCTTGCTTCATCGTCATCGTCCTTGCTGATATTTGGGGGTGCCTCGTCGGTATGTGTTGAAGTATGGTGCTGTTCCTGGCACCGGTGGCAACGATCTTCGCTGGGACATGCCCTCCTCTGATGAAAGGGCGACAAGCAGTTAGTGCAGTACCGCGCGTCGATGACCACCCTTAGTCGCTCTATGTTCGACATGCCTCGATAAATTGGGCACAGCCGAATGCTATGCGACTTCAGACACAGGCGGCACGGAATGGTGAACGTGGTGCCCCGTGTCTCCGTTTTGTTGCGTTTGACGCTGAAACCAGTCATTCTAGAATATTAAGTTGTGGATTGTTAATTTGTTACGGATGGAGATTTTCGTATGTCGGGTGGCTTATGGGTCATTCACATATATATATATTTGTGTTTGGCTTATTCGTGCATAAATTCAGTGCACACAGCGACCGCTGTGTATTTTTTCGATATTTACGCTATTCATCTTAGTCCCTGCACGCATATTCGTTAATCAACATGCTTAACCGAACATCTTTGGCGCCAGTCTAAGTGGCATACGGCACGGCAGTGTGGCCGGGTATCTGCTCATAGCATTGCACCTATGTTTACATACAACCCTGTTTCGTCGCGGTTGGCTACTAGTGCTGTAAAAAACTTTGTTTTTGCTGAAAGTACTCATATCACAGTATTCGGATCTCAACACCGAGTAGAACTCGTCGCAGCAGGTGTTAGTACTGTACAAAAAACTGAATTTTCAAGAGAGTACTCAAAGCTCTGTATTCGGATTCTTGGATTTAATTTGTCTTTACTGAAAAATTACACTTTGGTATGCTTGTTGTTGTCGAAAAAACCAACTAGGCCTGCCACCCAAAAAAAAAATAAATTGAATTGAGATTAAAGTTTTCAGTTCGGGAATTTTGGCATTATCTTGAAGTGGGAAAATTAACCTCGGTGAAATCAAGACGGTTATGCAGCAGTTGCTAATTGGTCTTTATTGCATGCATAGCAACAAGATTCTGCCCCTTGATATGAAGGCTGCCAATGTACTTCTAAAGAAGCATGGAGCCTTGACGTCGGCATATATTTAGTATACCGAAGAATGATATAAATCTAACACCATATTACATGGTGGTACAAGCAACTTTGTATCCAAACACATATCCCAAGATTCGAAAAGTTGTACATGCTCAGGGGCTTGCTGAAAGTTAATAAACGTTCAATACGGCATTCTGATGGTAGACGTGTAAACCCATCATTGCTCTTATCAAGCGGAAGTTGCCGCGCATAGCATTTGTAAGTCGTGTCGTCCGTGCTAACTCGGTTACGCATGGGAGCCGACTAATTATGCTAGTGTGACTTCTAATGGGTAGCCCATACCGATTTTGACAGATCGGGTCTTCGGTACTCGTTTGTGTCAAATTCGCCATCACTAGTATTTTTATGTTATCCATACTCAAAATCACGCTATTTTTAGGAAGTTGATTCGGTTTTTTTTCCATACCGCGTGCCAAATACAAATTGGTGACAATAAAGGAAATTATACGTTCTCTAAAACAACAAATTACCTAAAATTTTACGCCTTTACTTCCATAAAATATGGCCAACAACACGATAAACTCATATTTGGTTGAAAGGTACGATGTGTTAAGTAATTACATGGAACGCGACACAATAGGCACACAAGTTGTTATCTATGGCACCTCCAGTCTAATGCTACTTATTGCTTATATAAAACACAAGCCGGCATATTTAGTGCGTCCATCCAAGAAACTTTCACACATACCCGAAAAACTCATAAATGAACGTGTTATGCATTCAGGGCTCATGAGGGATGCGCAGGTGACGGGTCCAGATACTTTGCTGCTCATAAACCATCGTTCGCTTATACCAATATTTGCTAGTAAAGATCGAGTTTTGGCCGTGAAATTGCCGGGCATACAAGTAAGTAGCAATGGAATTTCGCATGCATTATTGGACGACGTGCCACATTCATACCACTAGCCAAAAGTAAAAGTAATGATTTAGTTGTGAGCCAATTGTGTTTGGTGCATCCACCGAAAGGTGGACGTCTCATTGATCTATCAGAGACCTTGTGGAAATTATGTTTTGCACGTTTTGCACCAGATGAGGCAGCAGCTGTGAAACGTAACAACAAATACTAGGAACATCTGAAGAAAGTGGAAAAGAGCGTTTTAAATAAACAATCATGGTTCCTTTGGTTAGTCAGACATCCGTCCCTTTGGAGTATGTTGCGTGATGCCAAAGCAAAGGTGTTCTCCAAGCAATCATTATTGTCAGAGTTGGTTTGAAATACAATTCCTAAATTTATACAGTAGCTATCATGCAAGAGTAACCAAACACATCCATTGAAGGTAATATGTATGTAAATGTTGTAAAGTAATTGATGTACTATTCGGTTTTTAAAAAGACAAGTGCTTGTAGTTTATAGTAAAAGTCAGCTAAATCAAATATGTACATGCAATATTGATGAAGATTTGACTTTGATTAGTATTGATTGATTTTATATTTTATGGATGTGTTTGGGGGTGGAGATTAGTACGTATTAAATTTTTTTTTTTTAAGTTAAATAGCTCGACGACTCGAACTCGATTATCCGTACCAGGATGTAGTTTGGCGATTCTTCCCAATCTCCATTCGTTGGGAGGCAAGTTGTCTTCCTTGATGACGACTAGGTCCCCTTGCTTCAAGTTCGACTGTGGATGTTTCCACTTCCACGTTTCTGAAGTTCGGTGAGATATTCGGATTTCCACCGCTTGCAAAACGCCTGATGCAAGGCTTTCAACTTTTCCCAGCGGTTGACGACTGAGGCACGATTCTCGCTGACGTCGATCTCTGGTGGGCGAATAAATGCCCGCCAATGAGGAAATGTCCTGGAGTGAGTGGCTCGAAGTTAGACGGATCATTGGAGGAGGGGCTTAAGGGTCGAGAGTTGAGGCACGACTCAATTCGACAAAGTAGGGTGCTGAACTCTTCAAGAGTAAATTTGTGACCCACCGCGATCCTCTTGAAGTGATGCTTGAAACTTTTGACCACTGCTTCCCATAATCCGCCCATGTGAGCAGCGCCTGCTGGGATGAAATGCCATGCCAGGGTTTGCTGGCTGTATTTGGGTAGGGTTTGGTTGCGGGTGTCCGCTAGAAAGGTTTTAAGCTCTGAACGGAGCGCCCTGGATGCGCCGGCAAAGTTGGTTCCGTTGTCGGAGTAGATGTTCTTCGGACATCCCCGTCTAGCAACGAACCTATCGAAGGCTGCCAGAAAAGAGGCGGTACTCAGGTCGCTGGTGGCCTCTAAATGAATAGCTTTGGTAGAAAAACACACAAAGAGGCAAACGTAGCCCTTTGAAAGTCGACATCCTCTACCGCTGTAGGATTTGATGTCGAAAGGACCAGCAAAATCCACGCCGGCATTCGTAAATGCTCGGGAAAAAGTGGTCCGTTCCCGCGGAAGGTTGCCCATAAGTTGGGTTTGGGAGCGCTTCCGGTAAATAGTGCACACCTTGCAATTGTGGGTGATGGAACGGATACAATTTTTTACCCTCGGGATCCAGTACTGCGTGCGTATGAGACCCAACATGAGCTGGTTTCGCCGTGAAGGGCTATCTGGTGGACAAACTGGACGAAAAGACGAGTGAACCGACAAGCGTAGGGGAGGATGGTCGGGTGGCGTTCGTTGTAGGCGAGCTCATGGGATGCGGCAAGACAGCCGCCCACCCTCAAAATGTTATGGTTGTCGACGAAGGGGTTGAGGGTAAGGACGTCACTTTTTGTCCCGATGGGTTTCCCGGATTTTATGTTTACCAATTCTTCAGGGTAATGTTTCCTTTGATAAATTTCTATTAGACGTCGAGTTTTGGGCTACCTTCTCCAAATCGGAATGTTCAACGAACTGAATGCCCTTTTAAGACCACATTGAGGCGTCCATGTGACGTAAACATTTTAAATGACTACCTTGCAACTAATGTACCAAAAATGGTTTCGGATCAGCAACTAACACATGGCAAAGTTGCCAACAGCATTGATAACAAAGCTGGTCAAGCATTTTTCCTAGATGTTTCTGGTGATTGTGGAAAAACCTTTTTACTTCATCTTCTTCTGGCTTATGCCAGATCTAAAGGCCACGTGGCACTGGAAGTAGCGTCATCTGGAATCAGCGACTCTGTTATCCGCTGGTCGAACAGCCCATTCCACTTTCAAGTTGCCTTAAACGTGTCCGTCCAAGAAGAAAAGATTTGCTCAATTCGAAAGAACGGGTCACTGGTTAAAATTTTACAAGAAGCTGTACTGATAGTGTGGGATGAGTCCACAATGACCCATCGAGCGCATATTGATTCAGTAGATCGCACATTAAAAGACATTAGATGCAACGACAAACCCTTTTTTGGAATAACTATCCTTTTTGCAGGAGATTTTCGTCAGACTTTGCCTGTAGCGGCGAAGGGAACTCGAGCTGATATTGTCAAATCATGCTTCAAGGCATCTATACTATGGAATCACGTAGAGAAATTGTGTCTGCGAACAAACATGAGAGCACATCTGAACGGAAATGTCAGTACATTTCCTCAGGATTTACTCGACGTTGGAGATGGTAAAATTTCCAATGAGAATGGTTACGTTATAGTTGATTCAAGGCTTGGTAATGTGGTGCATAACGTGGGCAAATTATTTTGCAAATTTACCAGAATATTGAACATCTTTGCAGTAAGCCATATACCTGGCTATGCGAGAGGGCTATCGTGTCACCAAGAAATAAAACAGGAGGTGAAATTAACAACATCATTTTAGATAGAATTCCCAGCGAAGCTAGAAAGTATCTATCAACTGACTCTGTCCTTAATAGAGAAGACGCCGTGCACTACCCTACTGAGTTTTCAAATTCTCTTAATCCCTCTGGCTTACGCCCTCATAAATTAAAGTGAAAAAGTAACATTCCAATTATTTTACTGCGCAACCTCAAGCCACCCACCTTATGCAACGAGACGAGATTACAAATAAAACGTATGCATAACAATATCCTAGAGGCAACAATCCTTACGGGTCCAGCTGCAGGAGAAACATTGTTCATACCTCGCATACCCATGATTCCGACCGATATGCCTTTCCAATATAAACGCTTGCAATTTCCAGTGAAAGTTTCCTTCGCAGTGACAATAAACAAATCGCAAGGACAAACTTTCAACTAGGCTGGTATTGACTTACGGGCAGAGTGCCTCACACATGGGCAATTGTATGTTGCAATATCCAGAACTGGGAACCCTCAGAAATTTAGTGTTTCGTTACTCTCTAATGTAAATAAAAGAAAATCAATGTTTACATTTAAATCGATATCGAAACCAATATGTTCTGCTTATTTCAAAACATTATGTATGTATGTATGTATGTTTAGGCCACAGGCCTAAATATTAAAGCACACCCTAATGTCCAAAGCTTTTCTTATAATTTATCTCGGTTAAAACCGATAACCGTTTACCGCCGGATAATAGCGAAAGCCAGGATTCGGCGGTGGGTACGACCTAATTTATTAATTTTTGCTTTCTCACTTCCTTTTCGAACGTCGAAGAAACAGCCAGCAGCCAAGTCACCGAAGGTAAGCCTTTTTCCGATTTATATATATTTGCGTTTTAATTCTATGCCAATTTTTAAATAATTTCCCTAATTGTTTAATTCCTGCACTTTCACTGCAATAAACATTGTTATCATGTATCTGAACTAACGAGTTCTTTATTTCCTTCTTTCTTGTACCTTATTACGAGCACTTATAACTTGGTATCGCCAAGTATCAAGTCAACGTAACATTTGGTCCATCTCGCCAGGAAAACCAAAATCGGAGCATTATTCTTATTTTTCCATTAAAATACCAGCGCCAATCTAATTACATTTCATCGCCATCAAAAAGTAATTAACAAGACATATATACAAAAAGCCATAATAGCGAGTGGCAGCAACAAGCAGACAGAGACAGTCATATCACACATCACATCATCAGCAATACATCACATCCATTCAAATAACACATCGCATACAGCACATCATACAGTCCATTCAAATAACACATCGCATACAGCACATCACACAGTCCATTCAAATAACACATCGCATACAGCACATCATACAGTCCATTTAAATCATCACAATTCACATTATTCCCACATATTAAACCTCTAAATTTCATCAAGGTAAGTGGTTGATTTTAGTGCACAATTTTTTTTTTTTAAGTACGCATTAACGTACCACGAGTGAAAGCGTGATATAGATTTGTAGATCAGAGCAAGGTTCATTGTGTTTGAAAAACACACTTAGCGCCTTTTGACTACCGAGGAGTTCCCCCCTCCAGTGGTAAGGGCTCCTCGACACAGCTCAAGGCAGACAGGCAGTGGCTCAACGTCTTTTGTTTTTTTTATTTTTTAACACATTACCACAGCACTGTACAGTCTCTATTCTTTATAATATAAATTTCCTTTGTTTGTTGATTTTCAACAACAATTTACACTTCCACTTGGTTGATGCATTTGCAAATAAATACCACAATATTCACTCAGTAAAATACTGTCGTAAACCGTACATAATACGTGCCACTACAAAATTAACACTTGCGTTGGGTGGCTAGTGGTCATTAATTTACTTAGTTTGAAAGATATATCTACATACTTTGTTTATCAGTATATCATTTTAATAAATAATCCACTTAAACGTATTTACACTGTATTTATTGCGTTCATTTGATTTTAAACACCTTGGTTTTGGCTATTCGGCGTTTGACACTTTCATTTTCACTTTTTATAAAAGACACATTAAATCCCTGTCCAGATTTCTATCTGTGTCACACATACCATTCCAAGACACATTAAATCTTCAGAAGAATTTCTATCTGTGTCACTTTTCGGTAATTACGCTTATATTTAAAGCATTTTACATCTCCGAGTCATTACAGTCGGCTATTGTTCCACTGATCAAAATTTTTAAAATCATCAAAAAAATGGAAACATATATACGACTTTCAGATTGATCAAGACTTCGGCCCTCAAGACCAAGATAAGCACACCCTTGCGATACAGCAAGAGGAGCTAAAATCATTGTGGAAGAAGACAAAAGCTGCCTATGAAAGTCTTCTGAGCTCACCAGACCTGTCCAAGGAAAATCTGCTGTCCTTGAGACAGAAAAATAAGACTTGCTTCGCATGTTACGCTAAAGGCATGGCTTCAATTAATGCTGAAATTGAAAAGCTAACAGTGCAAGCAACACCAACAGCTACAGTCTCTGAAACTTCCAGCCGTGAACAAAACATTCGACTTCCACCTTGTGACACCGATGTGTTTAAGGGCGACTACCTATCCTGGCCAACCTTTAGGGACATGTTTACGGCCATACACATATTAAATAAACGCCTTACTCCGGTTGAAAAACTATACCACCTCAATCAGAAGACACAAGGGGAAGCGAAGGAAATTGTGCGAAGGTGCCCCCTAACCAACGAAGGTTTTACCACAGCCTGGAAAAATTTAAGCGACAGGTATGAGAATAAGCGTATCTTTGTTAATACGCAATTGAAATCCCTATTTAGTTTGACGTCAGTCGAACATGAATGCGGAACAGCAATCAAAAAGCTTCAACGCGACATAAATAATTGCATCTCGGCACTTCAGTGTCATCAGATTGACATATCCAACTGGGACGCAATTATCACGTATCTATGTTCTACAAAACTTCCCGAATGTACTCTGGCCTTATGGGAGCAAACCATAGAAAACAAAACAGAAATACCGAAATGGGAAGACATGGACAAGTTCCTTTCCAACCGTTTCCAAACGTTGGAAACTGTTTCTGACCTCAGGTGTAGCAAAGCATTTAAGGCACCCAAGAATCAAAACAACACAAGGGAAACGCCTGCGAAACTTGGAGTATACCAAGCCAGCGTCCCAAAAGCATCGTGTAAAATGTGCAGCAGTAAAGAGCACAAACTACGAAATTGCCAAAAATTCCGAGGGCTAACCATTGCAAATAGAATAGCCTTCATCAAGAACAACAGTTGTTGCTTGAACTGCCTGTCGGCTGGACATACTGTGACACGATGCACTAGTTCATTTAACTGTAGCTTGTGTCACGCAAGGCACAACACCTTGCTCCACCTGGCAACAGCTCAGCCAAAAGCAACGACCCAGAGGTGGCGTCAAAACACCACCGATGACAGACCTTCAACCTCACAGCAGGCTAGGGAAAGGCTGGAATCTGCAAACAGAAAAGAAGATGTAAGTAATGTTTCATCTTGTCACGCAAATACAACTAAGAGGGTATTTTTGGGAACGGCACGGGTCAACATTAGCCATAACGGAGTCAATTTCTCGGCTCTGATTGACTCCGGCTCGGAGTGCTCTTTCATAACAGAAAGACTAAAGAAAAGAATAAACCTGCAATCGAAACGCATACATGTCCAAGTTTCGGGCATGAATAATACGCCATCAGCGCAGGTTAAAGAGTCGTGTCACATCCAATTAGGTTCCCTCACAGACCCCTTAGTGCGTATTGACACAGTTGTCCCGGTCCTACCACAACTTACAGGGGACCTTCCAACTGGTCAGGTAAGCGCAATGACCCGTCAAGCATTCCCTGACTTAATCCTGGCGGATAAAAGGTTCTTCATTAATGAACCAGTTGACCTCATCCTAGGAGGCGACATTTACCCTCAAATTATACTGGGCGGTATAAGGAAGAATGTTCTAAATACGCTTCTCGCCCAAGAAACCGTCTTCGGTTGGATTATAACCGGTCGTGCGGACGCACATCACCCTACCAATACGCGGGTATCATTTTTCAATGAGATAGCCCTTAACAAACAGTTAACTTCCTTCTGGGAATTGGAAAATGTGCCAAAGAAAAGGGCATTTAACGAAAATAATTCCTATTGCGAGGCACTCTTCAAGGCCACAACGACCAGAAACTCCGACGGAAAATATACAGTCACGCTCCCCCTCAAACAGGGGTTTCCTAACGACATCTGCTTAGGGGCTACTCTAAAGGGCGTCTGCTCTCAATTCTACCGGAATGAGACGCGCTTATCAAAGACACCGGCCCTACAGAGAGAGTACAATAGGGTAGTGTCGGAATATGAGACATTAGGACACATGTCAAAGGCTCCTACGCTCATACCACTTCAATCTACTGAGTGCTATTTCTTGCCCCACCATGCAGTTATAAAGGAAAAGAGTATCACCACCAAAGTCCGAGTGGTATTTAACGCGTCGTGTCCTACCTCCAATGGCACAAGCTTGAACGACGTGCTACATACAGGCCCCGTCCTCCAGGCCGATGTAACAATTCTCGAATCGTTTTTCGTACCAATACGAAGGATCCGATCAGCATCTACGAGCTGAAGACGGTAACCCTTGGTGTGAATTGTGCCCCATATCTGGCGATAAGGACACTGCACCAACTAGCAGATGACGTGGAGCCTTCGTTACCCATAGCTGCAAACATTCTGCGGACCAGTATGTACGTCGACGACGTCTTGGCAGGAGGTCACAGCATCGATTCTGCGATTAAAGCCCGAGATGAAATCACGCAAGCACTGCAGTCAGCAGGATTTCCCTTAGAAAATGGACTTCGAATTGCAGTAAAATACTCAAGGGGTTACCCAAACAACATCTGCTAAATGAAGATTTTCTGGAGTTCGAAGACTCCAGTACTGTAAAAACCCTAGGCATACGCTGGAACGCCCATTCTGACTGTTTCTACTTCATAGCGAAACCAATCGAGAATCAAGATATTTTCACAAAAAGGGCAATACTTTCAGCTATCGCCAAACTTTTCGACCCCCTAGGTTGGCTGGCCCCAATCATCATCGTGGCAAAAAGCATAATGCAAAACATTTGGCTGGAGGGGACAGACTGGGACGAGCCAGTGTCGGCAACTACCTTGGAACGATGGCAAACCTTTATGCGGGATTACCCCGCAATTGATCACATACGAATACCACGATGGGTATATTTTACACCAGCCAACGACGTGGAAATACATGGGTTTTGCGACGCTTCGGAGAAGGGTTATGGAGCTACAGTCTACCTACGAGCAAAGGTAAAGGATCAGATACACGTCAATCTTTTAATGGTGAAAACAAGAGTAGCGCCCGTGAAAACACGGGGGCTGTCTTGTTGGCCGAAACAATAGAATCCGTGCGCGAAAATCTGAACTTAGGAAATTTCAACACAAATCTATGGACAGACTCAACGATTGTTCTAGCATGGATCAAAAAACTCCCCTGCGCCTGGTCGACCTTTGTCGCTCACCGAGTAACGAAAATCGTAGAGAAAGTTGGAAACAAAGCTTGGCACCATGTCGAGTCCGCATACAATCCAGCAGATTTGGCCAGCAGAGGACTTTCAGCGAAGGATTTAGTCGACAACGCTCTGTGGTGGCAGGGACCTTCTTGGTTACAAGAAGACAAGGCAAAATGGCCTACCCAAGAAAAGGAATATGGGACAAACATCGAAGGAAAAAGGATAAACATTCACGCAACTACGCAAGTAAACGATACAGAGGACATCCTCGATAGATTTTCCGATTTTGCAAGGGCTTTGAGAGTTATATCGCATGTTATGAGGTTCTCTCAAAGAACTAATCCCAGAACCAAATCTTCGTTCAAAGCGCAGTCGTACCCCATTTCGCCAGACGAAATTAAGGCAACGACTCGACGTCTAATAGAAATTTATCAAAGGAAACATTACCCTGAAGAATTGGTAAACATAAAATCCGGGAAACCCATCGGGACAAAAAGTGACGTCCTTACCCTCAACCCCTTCGTCGACAACCATAACATTTTGAGGGTGGGCGGCTGTCTTGCCGCATCCCATGAGCTCGCCTACAACGAACGCCACCCGACCATCCTCCCCTACGCTTGTCGGTTCACTCGTCTTTTCGTCCAGTTTGTCCACCAGATAGCCCTTCACGGCGAAACCAGCTCATGTTGGGTCTCATACGCACGCAGTACTGGATCCCGAGGGTAAAAAATTTTATCCGTTCCATCACCCACAATTGCAAGGTGTGCACTATTTACCGGAAGCGCTCCCAAACCCAACTTATGGGCAACCTTCCGCGGGAACGGACCACTTTTTCCCGAGCATTTACGAATGCCGGCGTGGATTTTGCTGGTCCTTTCGACATCAAATCCTACAGCGGTAGAGGATGTCGAAAGGACCAGCAAAATCCACGCCGGCATTCGTAAATGCTCGGGAAAAAGTGGTCCGTTCCCGCGGAAGGTTCCCCATAAGTTGGGTTTGGGAGCGCTTCCGGTAAATAGTGCACACCTTGCAATTGTGGGTGATGGAACGGATAAAATTTTTTACCCTCGGGATCCAGTACTGCGTGCGTATGAGACCCAACATGAGCTGGTTTCGCCGTGAAGGGCTATCTGGTGGACAAACTGGACGAAAAGACGAGTGAACCGACAAGCGTAGGGGAGGATGGTCGGGTGGCGTTCGTTGTAGGCGAGCTCATGGGATGCGGCAAGACAGCCGCCCACCCTCAAAATGTTATGGTTGTCGACGAAGGGGTTGAGGGTAAGGACGTCACTTTTTGTCCCGATGGGTTTCCCGGATTTTATGTTTACCAATTCTTCAGGGTAATGTTTCCTTTGATAAATTTCTATTAGACGTCGAGTCGTTGCCTTAATTTCGTCTGGCGAAATGGGGTACGACTGCGCTTTGAACGAAGATTTGGTTCTGGGATTAGTTCTTTGAGAGAACCTCATAACATGCGATATAACTCTCAAAGCCCTTGCAAAATCGGAAAATCTATCGAGGATGTCCTCTGTATCGTTTACTTGCGTAGTTGCGTGAATGTTTATCCTTTTTCCTTCGATGTTTGTCCCATATTCCTTTTCTTGGGTAGGCCATTTTGCCTTGTCTTCTTGTAACCAAGAAGGTCCCTGCCACCACAGAGCGTTGTCGACTAAATCCTTCGCTGAAAGTCCTCTGCTGGCCAAATCTGCTGGATTGTATGCGGACTCGACATGGTGCCAAGCTTTGTTTCCAACTTTCTCTACGATTTTCGTTACTCGGTGAGCGACAAAGGTCGACCAGGCGCAGGGGAGTTTTTTGATCCATGCTAGAACAATCGTTGAGTCTGTCCATAGATTTGTGTTGAAATTTCCTAAGTTCAGATTTTCGCGCACGGATTCTATTGTTTCGGCCAACAAGACAGCCCCCGTGTTTTCACGGGCGCTACTCTTGTTTTCACCATTAAAAGATTGACGTGTATCTGATCCTTTACCTTTGCTCGTAGGTAGACTGTAGCTCCATAACCCTTCTCCGAAGCGTCGCAAAACCCATGTATTTCCACGTCGTTGGCTGGTGTAAAATATACCCATCGTGGTATTCGTATGTGATCAATTGCGGGGTAATCCCGCATAAAGGTTTGCCATCGTTCCAAGGTAGTTGCCGACACTGGCTCGTCCCAGTCTGTCCCCTCCAGCCAAATGTTTTGCATTATGCTTTTTGCCACGATGATGATTGGGGCCAGCCAACCTAGGGGGTCGAAAAGTTTGGCGATAGCTGAAAGTATTGCCCTTTTTGTGAAAATATCTTGATTCTCGATTGGTTTCGCTATGAAGTAGAAACAGTCAGAATGGGCGTTCCAGCGTATGCCTAGGGTTTTTACAGTACTGGAGTCTTCGAACTCCAGAAAATCTTCATTTAGCAGATGTTGTTTGGGTAACCCCTTGAGTATTTTACTGCAATTCGAAGTCCATTTTCTAAGGGAAATCCTGCTGACTGCAGTGCTTGCGTGATTTCATCTCGGGCTTTAATCGCAGAATCGATGCTGTGACCTCCTGCCAAGACGTCGTCGACGTACATACTGGTCCGCAGAATGTTTGCAGCTATGGGTAACGAAGGCTCCACGTCATCTGCTAGTTGGTGCAGTGTCCTTATCGCCAGATATGGGGCACAATTCACACCAAGGGTTACCGTCTTCAGCTCGTAGATGCTGATCGGATCCTTCGTATTGGTACGAAAAACGATTCGAGAATTGTTACATCGGCCTGGAGGACGGGGCCTGTATGTAGCACGTCGTTCAAGCTTGTGCCATTGGAGGTAGGACACGACGCGTTAAATACCACTCGGACTTTGGTGGTGATACTCTTTTCCTTTATAACTGCATGGTGGGGCAAGAAATAGCACTCAGTAGATTGAAGTGGTATGAGCGTAGGAGCCTTTGACATGTGTCCTAATGTCTCATATTCCGACACTACCCTATTGTACTCTCTCTGTAGGGCCGGTGTCTTTGATAAGCGCGTCTCATTCCGGTAGAATTGAGAGCAGACGCCCTTTAGAGTAGCCCCTAAGCAGATGTCGTTAGGAAACCCCTGTTTGAGGGGGAGGGTGACTGTATATTTTCCGTCGGAGTTTCTGGTCGTTGTGGCCTTGAAGAGTGCCTCGCAATAGGAATTATTTTCGTTAAATGCCCTTTTCTTTGGCACATTTTCCAATTCCCAGAAGGAAGTTAACTGTTTGTTAAGGGCTATCTCATTGAAAAATGATACCCGCGTATTGGTAGGGTGATGTGCGTCCGCACGACCGGTTATAATCCAACCGAAGACGGTTTCTTGGGCGAGAAGCGTATTTAGAACATTCTTCCTTATACCGCCCAGTATAATTTGAGGGTAAATGTCGCCTCCTAGGATGAGGTCAACTGGTTCATTAATGAAGAACCTTTTATCCGCCAGGATTAAGTCAGGGAATGCTTGACGGGTCATTGCGCTTACCTGACCAGTTGGAAGGTCCCCTGTAAGTTGTGGTAGGACCGGGACAACTGTGTCAATACGCACTAAGGGGTCTGTGAGGGAACCTAATTGGATGTGACACGACTCTTTAACCTGCGCTGATGGCGTATTATTCATGCCCGAAACTTGGACATGTATGCGTTTCGATTGCAGGTTTATTCTTTTCTTTAGTCTTTCTGTTATGAAAGAGCACTCCGAGCCGGAGTCAATCAGAGCCGAGAAATTGACTCCGTTATGGCTAATGTTGACCCGTGCCGTTCCCAAAAATACCCTCTTAGTTGTATTTGCGTGACAAGATGAAACATTACTTACATCTTCTTTTCTGTTTGCAGATTCCAGCCTTTCCCTAGCCTGCTGTGAGGTTGAAGGTCTGTCATCGGTGGTGTTTTGACGCCACCTCTGGGTCGTTGCTTTTGGCTGAGCTGTTGCCAGGTGGAGCAAGGTGTTGTGCCTTGCGTGACACAAGCTACAGTTAAATGAACTAGTGCATCGTGTCACAGTATGTCCAGCCGACAGGCAGTTCAAGCAACAACTGTTGTTCTTGATGAAGGCTATTCTATTTGCAATGGTTAGCCCTCGGAATTTTTGGCAATTTCGTAGTTTGTGCTCTTTACTGCTGCACATTTTACACGATGCTTTTGGGACGCTGGCTTGGTATACTCCAAGTTTCGCAGGCGTTTCCCTTGTGTTGTTTTGATTCTTGGGTGCCTTAAATGCTTTGCTACACCTGAGGTCAGAAACAGTTTCCAACGTTTGGAAACGGTTGGAAAGGAACTTGTCCATGTCTTCCCATTTCGGTATTTCTGTTTTGTTTTCTATGGTTTGCTCCCATAAGGCCAGAGTACATTCGGGAAGTTTTGTAGAACATAGATACGTGATAATTGCGTCCCAGTTGGATATGTCAATCTGATGACACTGAAGTGCCGAGATGCAATTATTTATGTCGCGTTGAAGCTTTTTGATTGCTGTTCCGCATTCATGTTCGACTGACGTCAAACTAAATAGGGATTTCAATTGCGTATTAACAAAGATACGCTTATTCTCATACCTGTCGCTTAAATTTTTCCAGGCTGTGGTAAAACCTTCGTTGGTTAGGGGGCACCTTCGCACAATTTCCTTCGCTTCCCCTTGTGTCTTCTGATTGAGGTGGTATAGTTTTTCAACCGGAGTAAGGCGTTTATTTAATATGTGTATGGCCGTAAACATGTCCCTAAAGGTTGGCCAGGATAGGTAGTCGCCCTTAAACACATCGGTGTCACAAGGTGGAAGTCGAATGTTTTGTTCACGGCTGGAAGTTTCAGAGACTGTAGCTGTTGGTGTTGCTTGCACTGTTAGCTTTTCAATTTCAGCATTAATTGAAGCCATGCCTTTAGCGTAACATGCGAAGCAAGTCTTATTTTT